>ML793959.1:488259-498300 GCA_009831015.1 Picea engelmannii
CTCTGAAAAATCATGGACTCTGAAATATTTCTTCAGTCCAAGTAGCCAGGCCTCTGCTTCCTCTCCCTTCTTTATCTCACCATCGAAGGAGGGAGGTTTGGCCTTTCTGAATTCCTCAAATTTATGACCCTTGGAAGTCTTGTTCTTCTTTTGTTTTCTTCAAGAATAGGAACCGGTCCTGCTACTGGAAGAGCCTTCTGAATCGCCAGATTCCTTCTCAGAGGAATCGTCTGGCACTTGTCCTTTACCTCTGGGGTGGACCTTCCTTGAGGTGCTCCTCTCAATATGGCCACTGATATGACCATGTTTCTGTATCTTGGGTTCATGCTGCATTTGTCGTTGTAGGTCAGATAAGCTCTGCAGTAAAACTGCATTAGTTTCAATTTGCTTTTCTTGTTCTTTCATCATCCTTTCATTGTCGATCTTGCAGCTTTGCAATTCAACCATGAGACTCCTCATAGTCTCAGCTAGATCTGGAGGGGTTCCTATTTCTCTTCTTTCGTCAGACTCTTCGTCTCTATTGTGGGAGCCTTCTCCCATCTCTTGGTGAGTCACCATTCTATGCATCTGTAAATTCCCGCGGTTGATCGTCCGCTGGGGTGAAAAGAAAAACGTTGGTTATTAGTCAAGAGTTAGATAGATTTTTATAACCTGCGCATAAATTCATAATTCTTTCACATGCATACACAGTCGGGTTCTCGTTTCCAAGTTTTGATCCTGGATAAGAGAGTTAAGTTAGGGGGTCACTCCTCTTAGGAGTGCTTCGAACGGAGCTTATGCGCAACTCATTCATGAGCCCAATCAGGCCGAGTGTTGTCACCATGCTCTGATACCAATTTGTAATGCACCCACTACCATAATCAATTTTTTGTTGATTTATGCAGAATCAGAGCCCCTGAAATATCTACGGAGGCCTAGCGTAAGCTAACTCTCTCTATCTCCCATGTCATCACGGGTCAGGATCACAGGTCAAATAATCATGGTGCTTCTTGTATTTCATGCCTCAGCGCTACAGGAATGTCGAATCGTTCGACTCTGCAACCGCCGAACCCCGACAGGGCTAGTGACTGGCCAATAGGGACGAATCCCAACAGGGTTAGCAAATGGCCATTAGGAACGGCCCTGTCACACGATTGAGTGGAGTACAGGTGGTGAGAGGGGTAACACAACCCGGAGAGCGACGTGACAGGAGGAGGGTCCCACTTCACACGCCACACCATTCCGGACCCCCCCCCCCCATTAAAGGTAGAATGGAAAGGGGGCTCTGGAATGAAGCCTCAGCCGTAGATCTAGGCGGGTGGACTCTGGTCGTCCAAATCTGCTCGCCACTTACCCTAATGCGCATTTGCGCCCTAGCTTAAAGCCGGCGTCTCTTCCTCACATTTCATGGTCATCCCAGACCCTGGATCCTCCGAGAGGATCCTGTCCGTTCATCGGAGCTTAACCACATGTTAACATCTTGATATTTATAAGTCTGGATTTTGGGGTTTGAGAGCACAAGGGAACATGCCCTTTGGTATCCCGAGTGTCGAAACGTCGAAGTGCCAAACAAGCCTAAATCGGTGATTAGCCCCTTGGGTTATGCCTTGGTCAATATGACCTCTTCCCATATGACCATGGTCTCTCTTCCGTCGGGATTTGTCAAGGCAAGAGCCCAACCTCTTGTCAACGAGACTCCCGAATCCCTGATCCCCGATTTCCCGAAACGGGTAATCTCTCAACACGTAGCCACCCGAAATCAGTCGATCTACGACTGCTTCGGGGTTTCCACCATGGAACATCCCGATCTCTCGTCACCAGAACTCCCAAGTTCTCGATTCCTGATTTCCCGAAATGGGAAATATCACGACACGTGTCTTCCTTTAATCGGATGACCCGAATCTACTTCGGGGTTTCTACCATGGAATGCCTCGATCTTTCATCACCAGAACTCCCGGGTTCTCAACTCCCGATTTCCTGAAGTGGAAAATCTCTTGACACATGGCCTCCATTATTCGGACGGTCCATATCTATTTCGGGGCTTTCACCCCTATTCATTGGGGGTTTATCCCTCGTATATCTCCTGACAAATCCAACGACAATCGAGTTTTTCAGCCGAGATCTGACAGCTCAGACAGGTTCCTAACTTGTGTGCTCTCCCACGACTTTCTGGACGTGGAAAGATCAACGGTCCGGATGCTCTCATGGACCTTGGGGATCTACAGTCCCGATCTCTTCGCTACCCACGAAGACACAGAAAGTCACAGGGGTAAGGCACTTAACATCCTACTTTCTCCTACCAAATCTGATAGTCATGAGTGACCACAGATTTCCCGACGGGATCTCGTTCGTCGATCAACACCTATCAAGGTTAAGGTACTTATCTTTCTAGCTTCTTCTTCTTATCTGACGGTCGTGAGTGATCATAGATATCTCGACGGGATCTTGTCCGTCGATTTGATACTTATCAGGGATTTCTTAAGGCCTTGCGCCTTCACGTCCTCCTTCCAGGTTCTTGATGGCTTTTTCAAGAAGGGTATCTCTATGGGGAGGTTTACCCAGGGTATTATCTGAGGCAGATAAGGGTATCTCTCTCCGGAGAACTAGGCGTGAAGTCTGAATTAGATCAGTATGCATATAAATAACGATTTAAGAGAACATAATCCACACGTATTCTTTCCATTATAAACATACAACTACCAGTACTGATCAAAACATCATACAGACATTCTTATACTGAAATTATTCACAATTTCACAGCTTATGAGCATAATTGTCAGAATACATATATTTCAAGATGCCAAAGGAAAAACACTTATCAGAAAGTAACACCAGGGGTTATACAACTGCTGAGAGGCATGCTCGTTTCCACCCAACCGTAGGCTCAGCGACTCCCAGCGGATTTACCACTAGCCACCCCCGAGCTGAGACCACGATGTTGTGAGACTGAGTCTCTGTTTTCCAATGACTAGGAGCGAAGGTTACTCTCCTTCCTCTGTGCTATCACTCACTCTGCATATCGCCAATGTTCTCTTTCTCCCCTTGCGTCTACCCCCAATCGCTTCTCCCCAACGGATTATCCTCTTGCGAGGTTGCGTGTGGTGCGATTTCCCTCGCACTGGTTAGGCCTGACGGCTCTACGGATGGGAAGTTCTCCTCCCCATCCCTCATTAATTCCTGAGGAGCCATCTACCTACCAGCCTGTGAGACATTTAATTCGGGGCCAGCGAGCCGCTTTTGGTTCTCCAGGCCAGTGAAGTCCAAATACGGTATTGATTTTCGGTGGAAGTTAACGCCACCTTTCCAGGTGCCTTCCACCGCCTTTCTTCATCCATCGTGGTCTCTTTTTCAGTATATCCCCTCTCAGCAGTCCTGCAATATAAATTCATAATATTATTCACATTCATCGACCTTTTCCACAAGGTCCATTCACATCACACATTCTCATTTCTGAGTTTTTCCATAGTTCTTGGCCAGTCTAGTTATTTTTACAAACTGGGGGAAACAGGGTGTTACAACCTCCTCCAAATACCCAAATACATTCATACATCACAATTCATCTCTCCTCAATAATGAATACATGATCTCTATATATACCTATTCACACATACACATGAGGCCCCTTTATTATTATGTTGACCCTAATACCTATATATTTATAGATTATATGTACATTTATCCCTATATATGCCCCCCCTTGGGGTCATATCATATATATTTAACCACATATATTCCTCCCCTGGGTCATAACAAAGCAAAGCTCGATATACCAATGTTTGATGGTCAAGTTAAATTTGAAGTTTTGAATAGATAGTTGAAATAAATGTAAGACTATTTTGGCCTTTATCAAATCCAAGAAGCACCAAAAAATTATTTTACCCATTTTAAGATGTTCGAACATGCTCTGCTATGGTGGCAGAGTTATGAAGATGCACTAAGGATAGAAAAGAATCCCATGATTATGAAATGGGAGGACTCCAAGGCATTATTGAAGTCACAATTTTATCCCATATGCTATGAAGAAGAGTAGCTCATGAAGTAGAAGTACCTTTGGCAAGAACATGGACAAGGGGTGCAAGAATACAATTATTAGTTTAGGAGCTAGGCCATCAGGTTGGGTATCTTTTTGGAAGAGCCAGGGGTGGTGGTGAAGTATCTTGGAAGACTTTTTAGCCACATTCAAAGACAATTGTAGCTTCTTAGTGTGAAAAGATAGACAATATGATAAAAAAATATCTCTATATTTAGTTGGACTCCAAGAATGGGCAACATTGTATGGGCTAAGAAGAAACCAACAAGAGAAGACACAAGAAGATGGTAGCCATAGCCGAAAAAAGGAGGGATCCTAATAGGCATTGCAAACATTGTGATGTGGATGGGCACACGAAAGGTAAGTGCTAGAAACTTCATTCAAAATTGTATCCAAGTGGATAAATTCCAAGGGGAAAGAAAAGGCATTTATCGAGACAAAAGAAGTGGTAGAAAGCACCTTTGACTCAGATGAAGCCATAGTTTTCACCACATTGCAGTAGCCAAAGGCAAGTGGAGATAAACATGCACTATTCCAAATCAATGTTCAAGTAAAGAACTAGACAGTAAATGATCTATTTGACTGTGGTTATCAATGTAATATGTTTTCTAAAATATTAGTTGATGAGCTTGGTCTAGAAACTTATGATCCAGTGCTACCAAGTTCACTAGCATATTTCCAAGGGAAAATTGTTATGAGAATCACTTGGAGATGTAAAATCAAGTTTTCCATTAATGCTATCTATTTTGATGAAGTATAATGTGAATTTGCACTATTAGACGCCTGTGGAGTGATGTTTGGTAGCCCATACTTTTGGAATAGGGATGTTACCTTCTACATGAGACAAAACAAGTATTGTTTGGCAGAGGGTGGAAAGGCATACTTCATGATGCTACTTTCTACATGAGAGAAAACAAGTATTTCTTGGTAAAGGGTGGCAAGGCATACTTCATCAAAGTTCATAAAGGGAGAGAGAGAATAACTTCTCTATCAACAAGATAGGGGTAGATAAGTAAGAACAAGAAACCTTCATCAATAATGGAGTGGTGGATATGGAGAAGAAAATTGAGAACATGTTGTTCCATCTACTTAACGGTCTAGATTTTAGGGACCAAAAGCTTGCAAATGGGAAGGTGTGATCAGAATTGGATCCTTGTCAAACCTCTTGTAAATTTTTAATAAGCATGTAACGGTGTTTTATTTCCTTTTTTGGCAAAGTTGAGAAAATGTTTAAAATTTACTTAGAAGTGGAAATGAACCATTGTGATGGTTGACCTTCCAAGGAATCCCATTAGAAATGGACGTTGTAGTGAAGAAGGACATTAATAGGGATATCTAAAGAGAACTTGAAAGTCTTGAAGAGCATAGATGAGGGCTCGAAGAGTGAAACCTGCTTGAATATTATAGGACAAAGGATTCAAGGAGCTTTCCACAATGAGCGAAGGTGTCTCTTAGCCATGGTCATTTGCAATATTTTTTAGTGAGTAACAATGCATGAGATTTATGAGCATGCATAGCTCACCCTTTGTAAGGAATTTCTCAAGATAAATAAATCTATGTTGTTTACACTATGTGGTTGTGTAATTTGTTGTATGGAGGCTTATTGTGGTCTAGTTTGAGTTTGTTTGCTCAAGGAATTATGTAAACTCCAAAATCTACCCTAGAATTGCACCAATTTCTCATTAATTGGTCATTGGCCAGTAATAGGGAAATAAAATAAAATAGGGTAAATAATAGAGTGGATAGAGGCCAAGTGCCATAGTGAGATGGAATGCCTAGGCATATTGAGGAATTTTGTAATCATCCATTAGTCTAACTGTGTATGATATTATATAGCAAACAACATGAGAAGCCATCTCCTACAATTTTGTGAATCTAGTAATTGTAACCCCCTATGTAATATAGTATGTATGTATTTAAGTTTATAAATGAGAGATGTTGTGGCTATAACACCATAATGGGTACATTTATTTTTACTCAATGTTAGAAACTAGAGATGCATGGAATCATTTGAATTTTCACTAAGGTATTAAACTTTTTACATTAATAAATCGCCATGTTAACTCCTTGAGAGAGATGTGATTGGATGTTATGAATCTTGGTAAACCTAAATCACACAAACATATGCATTCTAATTGGTTAATTCATGCACTAAACCATTGCATCATTAATCCTTTCCAAATTGATTGCACTCCTCAACCCCATTATTCCAGGTGACCTGTATTAATTCGGTAATGGTATTTTTTACCTTCTAAAGAGATTTGTGTTGAGAAATTGAACCTATATCCAAACATCTTGTTATTATCTATTTGAATGAGTGCAGGAACACCAATAAACAAGGTTTCATTAATTTGTCAGTGCAACAAACCAATGAAATCTTGAAGCAACATTAAAGCACAATTCATTGGATCAATGGATGAGTATTGACTTTGGAAACAAAATCAACATACCAAGCTCAAACACCCATCTCATAAACAGAGTTTTCAAAGAAGCAGTTATTTATTTCCATAGAGGATTCGTGTTAACAAAATGGACAAGACATAGACCTACCATTTACAGATCAATGAGAAGAACACCAAGGATGGTGTTATTCCAAGGGGGAGAAAGAATGCAATACCATGTGATCATATTGTGCAAAACTTGAAGGGGACTACCAAATATAGCTAGTAATTCTACAAGAAAACAAGATCAAGGTGATCATGATGAAGGTCCAATGAATGCACTACATCCTAAAAAAGTGGCATGGGAGCTAGAGGATACAATGTGGAAGGAATATCCACATAATTTTTAACATTTTGATGTAAAATTATTGTATATAATGGTGATGTGCACCAAGGATGGTGCAAACTCTAGGAGAAGGAGAATGTAATACCCCTAGAATAAAAAATTATATGTATACATGGTGATGTGCACCAAGGATAGTGCAAAATCTATAGGGAGGGGAATGCAATACCCCCAGTTGGATCCCAAAAATAGAAATGTAAATGTATATGTGATGAAAGGATAAGATCCAAATAATGTAATATGTAGATGTACATTGAATAATAATAATAAAATATATCACAAGTTGCATATGGAAAAGGATGAAAAATATGGGGGGTATGATTCCACATGGGAGGAAAGAAAGGGAGCTTAGGGGGCTCAATGGGGCCAAAGGGGCCAAATCCAAATAATATTATTTAATTCCCAGGCTAAAGTATTTTTCTTATGTTATTCTAAGCGTTTTTCTTATGTTATTCTAAGTCATAAAAACCTTGGAGTTAGTGGGGGAAGTGAGATATGTGGGCTTCTTATGAAGACACGTGGCATCTCCCCTTCATGCAAATATAATCCATGCATTTTGGTTATGCAAGGGATTATTTTATCATTCTTCCCAAGGAAATTTCCTTTGAGCCTAAGTTGTTGCACTAAGGTTGTAAAATAAATTATGATAATTATGGTTGTGATAAAATATGGGAATTTTTTCCCTAAAACCATGTGAAAATTATGATCCTATGTAAAGGACATGGTGGACTGTATTGATTACCTTAATTATATCTAGGAATTCCTTGATTCCCCAACAATGAGATTTCATGGCCAATATGTGTTGGATCCCAAGAAGGAAGTGGGATATCCCAAGGGACTATGTGGCAAAGAAGGGAATTCAATTCCTTGGGTTGTGTAGGCTAATGGGGAATGAGAGTTGGTGGATTGAAATTGTTGTAAGAGGTTATATATTGTGATATGATGGGAAATTGGGTTGTGTGATAGGATTAGAGCCAACCATAAGAGATTTCATCCTCATGGACTCATAGCCTCGTCTCGGGGGTGGTCATGTTGCATAAAGATGATAGGAAACAATGAGCCTATGGTTGGGTAGAATATCCTTTGTCTACAACTAGTTGGTTTTAATCCACGAGAAGATAAGTGCTTATGGTTTATGTGTGATTATGTTGAATTAATGTTGTTAATGTTATGAATTGTATGATGTTCATTTTTTATGCATAAGTTTGCATTGTTATGCCTACAACTATTAATTCATTAATAGTGAGGCAAAGAAGAAATATGGTATCAAAGTTAGAAGATATGGATTATATCCTAAATAGAAGGTTGGGTATATTACAGAGTGGTATGAGAGTTAATAGAGAATAATTTTATGTTGGTGGGAAAGAATTTGGAGTACCCCACTACCCCAACAGTGTACAGGGGTGCATTACAAGACCATAATCTTTTTGTGGCTAGCACCATGGAACAATACTTTGACCTGGGAGGTAATGCAAAAGAGATGTAGGTAATGTCCTAGTTTGTGTGTCTTGTGTAGGAGAGATGTTGAAACCATCACTCATTTGGTTATACATTGCTCTTTTTCCCAACAGATTTGGAAGGATGAAGAGCAACTAACAAGATCATCAAATGTATGGTGTGGATCTTCAATAGAGGAGTGCTTAAAGAAATGGCTTGATAGAAAGGAGACAAAATATTTTAGAGTGCCCACATGTCTAATCCTATGGGGAATTTGGTTGGCATGCAATGCTCAGTTATTTGATGATAGGTGGGTCCTTACTTTTTAGGTCTACTTACTAGTTTTTGCTCTATTCTAGGTGTGTAGAATAGTTGTTAAAGAGAGGCCTCCAAGACAGGGGGGTGACTTGTTGATTGATAAATTTAATGACTGGGGATCCTATGATGGGGCTATCCAAGACCTAGTTGGTTTCAATAGTGCTAGCAGTTTAGTTTTCATATCAGATAGTCATTGTTTAAAGTTCAAGGAAAAATTGGGTCCAAGTTCAAACAACCATGCAAAATTGTTGGCCCTTAGATTTCTTCTTAATATTGTAATTAATAAAGGTGTTCAACAATTACAAGTCTTTGAAGTCTCTTCTTTCATCATTAATTTGATGAAGGGTGAGCTACGTATTCAAAATCTTAGTCTAAAGCCTAGTAGACAAGTTGGAGGGAGCATCTCCGCTTTTTGTTCATGTTTCATACTCATGTGTTTTGAGAGCTAAATACAAAGGTGAATGCCCTTTCCAAGGAAGGCTCGTGGTTGGAGGTAGCCTTGACTATGTCAGTAAAGTGTTTAAATTATTTTTATCTAACCATTGTTAAGATTTTTAACTCTAAAAAAGGGCATAGGTGTTAGTGTCAATTAGTTTCTCATATGTGATGTAAGGGGTTATAAAATGACTCTAATTTTAGTTTGGAGTTGTTGAACATATATAAATTTGTTTATGGCTCTATTATGGAGGACATATCGAGAACCTTTAAGTTTATTTATTTTTTTAGTATTATGTGTAGATGAGATCTTGGTGGTTTATTGGGTACTTGATATCTATATATGCATTATTTTTGCAAAGTTTCTTGAACATCTAAAGAATGTGATTTTCATTCTAAATTAGAACCAAAATTGTGAGTTTTTTCCTTAGAAAAAAAATGTACATACAAAAGTTCTAAAACTTTTGGAGAATATAAAGCAAATCCATCAACAATTATAAGTGAAAATGCTTGTAACAAAAATTGTGATTTTTTCCTTAGAAAAAAATGTACATACAAAAGTTCTATAACTTTTAGAAAAGATAAAGCAAATCCATCAACAATTACAGGTGAAAATGATTAAAACTAAAATTGTGATTTTTTCCTTAGAAAAAAATTGTATAGAAAAAGTTCTAAAACTTTTGAAGAAAATAAAGCAAATCCATCAACAATTACAATTAAAAATGTTTGAAACAAAAATTGTGATTTTCTATGCGGTAGCAAATCCATATGCAACTTCTAACAAAGTTGCCCTCACTCTACATAAACTTATTCCAGTGCCACCACATGGATTATTGCGAGGACCGATGCTTGTTTGGAAGATGTGAAAAAAGTGTAACCTTCCAAAAGTAAAGATACAAATTGAACTCTCGTAAGCCATGTGATAAGCATTCAACATCAAATAATTTCCAAATCCAAGATCAGGTATGGTTGGACTTCTCAATTAAGGGAGAAAATAAGGTTGACCCAAGACTTTGGAAAAGACTGACAATAATGCCTTCCGATTGGATTTATCACCG
>ML793959.1:499337-510723 GCA_009831015.1 Picea engelmannii
GAGGACTTTTCAACCATATTCAAAGACAATCACAACTTCTTAGTGTGAAAAGCATAGACGAAGCGAGAAAAATATCTCTCTATATTGAGTTGGACTCCAAGAAGGGGTAGCAACATATGGGCCAAGAAGAAACCAAAAAGAGAAGAGACAAGAAGATGGTAGTCACAACTGAAAAAAGGAGGGATCCTAATAGGAAATACAAACATTGTGACGTGGATGGGCACACAGAAGAGAAGTGCTAGAAACTTCATATGACATTATGTCCAAAGTGGCTAAAGTCCAAGAGGGAAGAAAATGCAACTATCAAGAAAAAAGAATAAGTGGCAGAAATAACCTTTGATTTGGACAAAGTCGTAATTTGCACCACATTGTAGTAGTTAAAGGAAAGTGGAGATAAACATGCACTGTTATGAATCAAAGTTCAAGTAAAGAATTGGAAGGTAAATGCTCTGTGTAACAATGGTTCTCAATGTTATCTGGTTTATGAAACATTAGTTGATGAGCTTGGTCTAGAAACTTATGATCTAGTGCAACCAAGTTCACCGATATAGTTGTAAGGGGAAATAGTTATGAGAATCACTTGGAGATGTAAAATCAAGTTTTCCATTAATGCTAGCTATGTTGTTGGAGTAGAATGTGAAGTTGCACCACTAGATGCATATGGAGTGATGTTTGGTAGTCCATTCCCGTGGGATAGGGATGCTACCTTCTACAAGAGAGAAAACAAGTATCGCTTGGTCAAGGGTGGCAAGGCATACTTTGTCAAATCTCATAAAGGGAGAGAGAGAGAGAATAACTCCTCTATGAGCAAGATAGGGGTAGACAAGTAAGAACAAACAACCTTCATTAGTAATGGATCGATGGATATGGAGAAGAAAATGGAGGCCATGTGCTTCCATCTACTTAATGTTCCAGCTTTTGGGGACCAAAAACATACAAATGGGGAGGTGTGATACGAATTGGATCCTTGTCAAAGCTCTTGTAAATTTGTAATAAGCATGTAACTATTTTTTATTTTAACTTTTTGGCAAAGTTGAGAAAATGTCAAGAATTTACTTGGAAGTGGAAATAAACCATTGTGATGGTTGGCCTTCCAAGGCATCACCATTAAAAATGAACATTGTAGTGAATAAAGACATCGACATGGATATGAAAAGAGAACTTGGGAAGCTTGAAGAGTAGAGATGAGAGCTCGAAGAGTAAAAACTACTTGAAGATTAGAGGACAAAGGAGTCAAGGAGTCCGTCGATGGTGAGTGAAGGTGTCTCTGAGCCATGGCCATCTAAAATTGTTATTAGTGAGTAAAAATGTATGAGATTTCTGAGCATGCATAGCTCACCCTTTGTAAGGAATTTCTCGAGCAAAATAAATATTTGTTGTTTATACTGTGAAGTTGTGTAATCTTCTCTACGAAGGCTTATTGTGGTTTTGGTTTGAGTTTGATTACTTAGGGAATTGTGTAAACTCCAAAAGATATCCTAGAATTGCAATGATTTCTCATTAATTGATCGCTAGCCAGTAACAGGGTAATAAAATAGAGTAGGGTAAATAATAGATTCTATTGAGGTCAAGTGCCAAAGTGAGATGGAATTCCAGGTCTATTGAGGAATTATGTAATCAACCATTAGTCTAATTGTATATGATATTGGATAACAAACAACATGAGAATCCATCTCTTGCAGTTTTGCAAATCTAGTAACTATAACCCCCTCTGTAATACAATATGTTTGTATTTTTATTTATGAATGAGAGACGTTGTGGCTATGACACCACAATAGGCCCACTCTTTTTTACTTGGTGATGGTTCTTTTTACAACAGGTGACCTGGATTAATTCGATGAGAGTCGTTATTTGCACCACATTGTAGTAGTTAAAGGAAAGTGGAGATAAACATGCATTATTATGAATCAAAGTTCAAGTAAAGAATTGGAAGGTAAATGCTCTGTGTAACAGTGGTTCTCAATGTTATCTGGTTTATGAAACATTAGTTGATGAGCTTGGTCTAGAAACTTATGATCTAGTGCAACCAAGTTCACCGATATAGTTGTAAGGGGAAATAGTTATGAGAAACACTTGGAGATGTAAAATCAAGTTTTCCATTAATGCTAGCTATGTTGTTGGAGTAGAATGTGAAGTTGCACCACTAGATGCATATGGAGTGATGTTTGGTAGTCCATTCCTGTGGGATAGGGATGCTACCTTCTACAAGAGAGAAAACAAGTATTGCTTGGTCAAGGGTGGCAAGGCATACTTTGTCAAATCTCATAAAGGGAGAGAGAGAGAGAAGAACTCCTCTATGAGCAAGATAGGGGTAGACAAGTAAGAACAAACAACCTTCATTAGTAATGGATTGATGGATATGGAGAAGAAAATGGAGGCCATGTGCTTCCATCTACTTAATGTTCCAGCTTTTGGGGACCAAAAACATAAAAATGGGGAGGTGTGATACGAATTGAATCCTTGTCAAACCTCTTGTAAATTTGTCATAAGCATGTAACTATTTTTTATTTTAACTTTTTGGCAAAGTTGAAATAAAGGCATCACCATTAAAAATGAACGTTGTAGTGAATAAAGACATCGACATGGATATGAAAAGAGAACTTGGGAAGCTTGAAGAGTAGAGATGAGAGCTCGAAGAGTAAAAACTACTTGAAGATTAGAGGACAAAGGAGTCAAGGAGTCCGTCGATGGTGAGTAAGGTGTCTTTGAGCCATGGCCATCTAAAATTTTTATTAGTGAGTAAAAATGCATGAGATTTCTGAGCATGCATAGCTCATCCTTTGTAAGGAATTTCTTGAGAAAAATAAATATTTGTTGTTTATACTGTGAATTTGTGTAATCTTCTCTACGAAGGCTTATTGTGGTTTTGGTCTGAGTTTGATTACTTAGGGAATTGTGTAAGCTCCAAAAGATATCCTAGAATTGCATTGATTTCTCATTAATTGATCGCTAGCCAGTAATAGGGTAATAAAATAAAGTAGGGTAAATAATAGATTCTATTGAGGTCAAGTGCCAAAGTGAGATGGAATTCCAAGTCTATTGAGGAATTATGTAATCAATCATTAGTCTAATTGTATATGATATTGGATAGCAAACAACATGAGAATCCATCTCTTGCAGTTTTGCAAATCTAGTAGTTGTAACCCCCTTTGTAATACAATATGTTTGTATTTTTATTTATGAATGAGAGATGTTGTGGCTATGACACCACAATAGGCACACTCTTTTTTACTTGGTGATGGTTCTTTTTACAACAGGTGACCTGGATTAATTCGATGATGGTTTTTTTACCTTCTAAAGAGATTTGTGTTGAGCAATTGAACCCACAACCATGCATCTTGTTATTGTTTGTTTGAATGAGTGCATGAACAACAATAAATAAGGTTTCATTAATTTGTATGTGCAACAAAGTAGTGAAATCTTGAAGCCAAATTAAAGCACAATTCACTGGATCGATGGATGAGCATTGGCTTTGGCAACACAATCAACATACCAATCTCAAACACCCATCTCAAAAACAAAGTTTTCAAATAAGCAATTGTTTATCTCCATAAATGATCCATGTTGATGAAATGGACAAGCTATAGGCCTATTGTTTATAGATCAACCTAGAAAGAAGAACACCAAGGATGGTGTTATTCCAAGGGGGGGAAAGAATGAAATACCATATGAGCATATTGTGCAGAACTTGAAAGGGACTGCCAACTATAGCTAGTATGTCTACTAGACAACAAGATCAAGGTGCTCATGATAAAGATCTATTGTATGCACTACAACCTAAAAAGTTGGCATGTGAGCTAGAGGATAAAATGTGGAAGGAATATATGCATAGGTTTTAACATTTTGATGTAAATTTATTGTATATAATGGTGATGTGCACTGAGGATGGTGAAAAATATAGGGGGAGGGGAATGTAATAGCCCCCATTGGATCCCCTAGAATGGAAATGTATATGTAACATGGTGATGCACACTGATGACGGTGAAAAATCTAGGGGGGATTATAATACCCCCAGTGGAATCCCTAAAATAGAAATGTAAATATATGTGATGAAAGGATAAGATCCAAACAATGTAATATGTAAATGTACATTGAATAATAATAAAATACATCACATGCTACAGATGGAGAAGGATGAAAAACATGGGGAGCTATGATTCCATAAGAGAGAAAAGAAAGGGGGTGTAGGGGGCTCAAAGGGGCCAAAGCCAAATAATTTATTGTATTCCTAATCTAAAGTCTTTTGCTTGTGTCATCCTACGTCATATCAACCTTGGAGTTAGTGGGGGAAGTGAGATACATGGGATTCTTATGAAGGCACGTGGTATCTCCCCTTCATGCAAATATAATCCATGCATTTTGGTCATACAAGGGATTATTTTGTCATTCTTCCTAGGGAAATTGTCTTTGAGCTTAAACTACTGCACTAAGGTTGTAATAGAAATTATGACAATTATGGTTGTGATAAAATATGGGAATTGTTTCCCTAAAACCATGAGGAAATTTTGATCCTATGCAAAGGACATGGTGGACATTAATTAACTTAATTACAGTTGAGAATTTCTTGAGTCCCCACCAATGAGATTTCTTAACCAATCTATGTTGGAGCCCAAGAAGAAAGTGGGACCTATCCTGAGGGACTACATGGCAGAGAAGGGGATCCCATTCCTTGGGTTGTGTAGGTTGATGGGGAAAGAGAGCTAATGGATTGGAATTGTTGTAAGATGTTATAGATTGTGATATGTTGGGAAATCGGGATGTGTGTGAAAGGATTAGAGCCAACATAGGAGATTTCATCCTTGTGGAGTCATAGCCTCATCTCGGGGGTGGCCCTGTTGCAGAAATATGACAGGAAAAAACGAGCCTATGGTTGGGTGGAACATCCTTTGTTTGCAACTAGTTGGTGTTAATTCCCAAGAAGATAAGTGTTTATGGTTTATGTGTGATTATGTTGAATTAATGTTAATGTTATGAATTATATGATGTTTAGTTTTTATGCATAATCCTGCAGTGTTATGCCTACATATATTAATTCATTAACAACAGGACAATGGAGAAATATGGTATCAGAGGTTGAAGATGTGGATTACAACCTAGCTAGAAGGTTGGGTATATTACATAGTGGTATCAAAGCTAACATAGCATAATTTTATGTTGGTGGGAAATAATTTGGATTACCTCACTACCCCAAAAATGTATAGGAGTGGTTGGGTACATTACAAGACCATAATATTTTTGTGGCTAACACTAAGGAACAATACTTTAACTTGGGAGGTAATGCAATAGATGATCCGAAATCGGATTCAGAAGGCTGTCAGGGCATGAAAAATGCTCAAAAATGAAAGTGCTCGGAATCGGACGAAACCAACACCATTACGTCCGGCTCGTCTTCCTGATTCCGGTGGTATAATTTTTACGTCAAACGGAGTCTGTATGAAGAAGATATCGCATTCTGTCCGCCGAGCCAAACAGGCAAAATTTTGGGATGCTGACTGTACCTGTCCGTACAGTCCGTACAGGGACACGTGGCACGTTCGTACGTGCGACACGTGGTAGATTCCGTACCAGACACGTGGCGGCTCCAGAGCGTGACACGTGGCAGGTCCGTATAGGTGACGTGGCAGCACCAGGGGACGACACGTGGCAGGTTAGTACGACGACACGTGGTAGTCTCAGGCAGTGACACAGGGCACGCAGATTTGGCGTTTTGGGCGTACGATTGGACCAATCCCGAGGTGACACGTGTCATCACTGGAAGGGTGACACGTGGCATGGGATGACGTCAGCATCGTACGGCAGATGACGCGACAGACTTGCGTGGCGGATGACGTGGCAGTACGGCGCGATGACGCAACAGTTGACGTGGCAGTACGACGCGATGACGCAGCAGTTGACGTGGCGCACACGTGGATGAATCAGATGCTGACACGTGTCAGGTTGTGGTTGGTTTTTAAGGTGCCACGTGGCCCAGTCACGGGCTGACATGTGGCACCGTATTATTGGTCTGTTGGTTTGTTTTATAAAAATGTGATGTTGGCTCGGCCGGGGGTCGAACCCGTGACCTCCCGGGAGCAACGTACTAACGAAGTCGGGCTAGCCACTTGGCCGGCTGTTGGTACTTGTTTACTAATCGAAAGGTTTTGTATTTATGTTGCACGGGGTGTTTGAACGAGCGGAAAAAGGGCCGGGGCTTAGCCCCAGCCCTCGGCGCGTTACCATGTGACTACATCGTAGAACCCAAAGCGCGGACGGGGGGCGCGTATGTAAACATATAGCCCGAGGTTTTAACCCATGGCGCATGTGACCGGGAGCCAACGTCAATAGGGCGGCCAACGCTTAGCCCACGGGGCTAGCGCTCGATCATATAGCTGCCATACCACCTTGCCGAGAGGGGCCGCGCCCAGGAGAGGGGGATAAAGGCCAATATAACCATATTATAGTTATAAAAGTGGGTTTTTAACCACTTTTGACTAATTTTAATGTAATTAACTCATAATTGGGAGTTATTGGGCTTTTTTAGAGCCTAATTTTTGGGAGGAAGTTGGAGATTGACAACCAACTTTCCCACTATTTAACCAAGGCCATGTTGAGGCCATTTGGTCATATTTGGAGAGCTTTTGGACGGTTTTGGAGAGCAGAGATGCTGAGGCAAAGCCAGGTCTAAGCCAGTTTGAGGCAAGGAAGCTGTTGAGGTAGAGATGTTGTCGGACGATTTCTGAGAGCTCGGGACATCCGTTTCAGGTGCCGTAAGTTGTGCAAGATTCTAGAGATCATGGTGAACATGACCAGATCAATCTAGAAGCCAAGCGACAATGTAAAGATGTACTAATAAGCTTTCGAACAGAAATCAAGAAGCCTCCCTCGCAGAGAAAAGGCCCGGAGACGTAGGCAAAGTTGTCGAACTCCGTTATCAAACTTGTGCATTATGGTTTGTTGTTTTTCATTGTGTTTTCAGATCTGAAAATATGTTAATGGCTGTATAATGCATTTTCTTTTCTTGCTTTTTCGTTAAGTTTCCCAATGGTTAATAAATGCATGCGAATAAAAACTCATCCATAAGTCATTTCGAAAAATCCTGACGGATCAATAGAGATGTAGGCAAGGTTCTAGTTTCTATGTCTTGTGTAGGAGATATGTTGAAACCATCACTCAATTGGTTATACGTTGCCCTTTTTCCCAAGAGATTTGGAAGGATGAAGGTATGGTGTGGATCTTCAATGGAGGAGTGTTTAAAGAAATGGTTTGATAGAAAGGAGCTAAAATAGTTTAAAGCACTCCCATGTATAATCCTATAGGGCATTTGGCTAGCATTTAAATACTCGGTTATTTGATGATAGGCGACTCCTTACTTTTCAGGTCTACTCACTCGTTTTTTTTCTCTATTATAGGTGTGTAGAATGGTTGTTAAAGAGAGGCCTCCAATACATATGGGCGGCCTATTGATTGATAAATTTAATGCTTGGGGATTCTATGATGGGGATAGATAAGGCCCAACTGGTTTCAGTAGTGCTAGTGGTTTAGTTTTCATATCAGATAGTCATTGGTTAAAGTTCAAGGTGGACTTAGGTCCAAGTTCAAATAACCATGCATAATTGTTGGCTCTTAGATTTCTTCTTAAGATTGTAATGGATAAATGTGTTCAACAATTACAATTCTTTGAAGACTCTAAAAATGTTCTAAAATCTTTGGAGAAGATAAAGCAAATCCATCAACAATTACAAGTAAAAATGCTTGGAACAAAAATTGTGTTTTTTTTCCTTGAAAAAAATGTACATACAAAAATTCTAAAACTTTTGGAGAAGATAAAACAAATCCATCAACAATTACAAGTGAAAATGCTTGGAACAAAAATTGTGATTTTTTTCTTAGAAAAAAAAATATACATACACTTTTGAAAAGATAAAGCAAATCCCTCGACAATTACAAGTAAAAATGCAAGAAATAACCCCAATTACAAATGAAAATATAAAAAATAACCCAAGGAATATCTTGGTTGGTTTGACCCTTACCATTAAGGCATAATGTCTAAGAAGATCCCAAACCAATTATCACAAACTTTTGTGGTGTTAATACCAAATGTGATTGGACTCACAGCTAATACCACCTTCTATTAAAAAATAAAAATAAATAAATTATGAAACAATGACAAGGTACCAAGTTGTGATCCAGATCAAGCCATTGATCAAACGACAACTTAAAGATATTTGTTGCTAAGAAAATCCATATTCAACTTCTAACAGAGCTGCACTCACTCTACATAACCTTATTCCAGTGCCACCACATGGATTATTCAGAAGACCGATGCTAGCCTTGGAATCAACATAACATTGGTTGGAATATGTGAAAAAAGTGTAACCTTCCGAAAGTAAAGATCCAAATTGAACTCTCGTAAGCCATGTGATAAGCATTCAACATCAAATAATTTCCAAATCCAAGGTCAGGTATGGTTGAACTTCTCAATTAAGGGAGAAAATAAGGTCGACCAGGGACTTTGGAAAAGAGTGTAGTAATGCCTTCCAATTGGAATTATCACCGCGTATCGATTAGATTTAATTGTAAATGGGATTAATTATTATTTTTAATTTATCTTATTGAGTTACAGAAGATCACATGTCAGATAGGGAGGGTGAGATCCAAATTATTTTATTTTAAACTGAAGAACACCATAATTTGACTATGATAAATAGTTGGGAGCTGATGAGGCCATTCCCTAAAAGGGGAAATGTCTGAAATTGTAAATGTTGAGTGTGGCAGGTGACATTGAAACTCGCAATTGGTGTAAAAAAATGATATACTTAAATATATTTATCGAAACTGGTGTAAAAAGTTATATACTTACATATATTTATCTGAAAAGAAGGAAAAATAAATTAAAAAATTATAAATAGCTAGAAACTACTTCCAACCTACTACTAAATACGACGTAACCAGAAAAAATGATTGTGAAACTTTGGCTAGTGGTTGTTAAAGAATATATATATCTTTGACAGATGGAACCCACCTTATGTGAGCCGAGAAAAAACATAATCCAGAGAACATTAATTCGTCGCCCTGTCGAGGAAAAAACAGAATCCATAGAAAACATACACTAAAATCTAATTTATTTCTAATTATGAGAAAGTGAAAAACCATACATTTAATTTACGTTATAATATATTTTTAAATTATACAATATTCCCAAGAGCATGTTCAGTATTACGTCATTTGATATTGACCCGCATAACTTTCGTATATAATGCCATATCCACTACTATACACATCTTATAAATATTAATAAATAGGCGTTTGGTCATATCTGCTTGTCCAAGGCTCATCTTATACAAACTTTTGGTCGTATCTTTTCGTCCAAGGCTCTCGAGAGACATGATTAGAGAATCTATTTTTAGCCGTCCCATCACCACTTAATGATTTAAAGAGCAAGTGGAGGATATTTTTATATGCAGACTAAACTTTTTTAGTTTGGTTAAATTTTTTTTATTTTGATTTATTTACAAATTGAGTAGGATTTTTTTTATTTATTTTTAATGAAAAGTTGGAATCATAAGTTTTGATTATTAAAATTGTAATAAAAAATTATTTTATAAATAAATGAAAAATGTAAAAAATATTGGATTTTATAAATCACGATTAAACCACAATATCTTAATAAAAATTTAAACCACACACAATTGCTTACAAATCCTTTCCAATTATCTAAAACCTATCTAGAAGACCTTTCACCCTCTAACAATTCAAATTAAATAGAATTGTACTCAACCAACCAAACACAAAGATTAAATAACTAGAAATAAAATTGCACCCCACAATACTTCATACTTAGTTAGTAATTTTACCAATAAAATATGTGCAAAGTGCACACTTGACTCACCCCTACAAGTCTAACTCTGGCTATCTTTTGATAATACATAGAAGGGGTACAAGTAGGCTTCTACAAGTCTAACTCTAGCAAACTTTTGATAATAAATAGAAAGGGTATGCAAGTAGGCCTCCATTTTTATTAAATGGTTTTGGAGGCCTTTAACCTTATAACAATCTAAACTAAAGCAAGTCCTAGTCAACTAATACAAATAACTACTCTATAAAATTATCGTATTCAACATTAAATATGAATTCCAACTTTACCTTAAAATACAAATAATTTAACATCCTACTCTATAAAATTATCGTATTCAACATTAAATATGAATTCCAACTCTACCTTAAATTGGGGAAATAAAAAAACACACACGGGTTTGTGATTGCTATGTAACATACCCTTGGTATTTTAAGTGGATTAATATTGTATTGGTTGCCCTATGTTATTCTTGGTATTTTAAGTGGATTAATATTGTATTGGTTGCCCTATGTTATTTTATATAATAGTGATGGGCATATATCACCTATCATTATTCCATGTATATCTACTATTAACATTTTTTCAAATCAAGATGAAGTTATAATATAGTTGTATTTTCAAAAATTATTAAAAAAAAAACATAAACATGTAACTAATTTAATAGTAAAGTGAAATTCAAATTAATGGTCAAATTCAAATTAATAGTTAAGTGAAATTCAAATGTTTTTATTAATAAAATATATAATTTATTTAGTAATATTTTTTTAAGGTGATAAAATTTATTATAATTTAATTATCAAATGATAATGAGAATAATCATTATTAATTGTTATCATATCGATCCATTATTGTTAATTAAGCAAAAACAAGCTACCTAAAATAATTGGCTAATAATTTGTATGCCAATTATGCCATATGCATCTAGGTCATGGGTCATTAACATGTTTCCTTACATTTAAGGAAGACTAGCTTTAGACCAACTCATGCTAAATAATACATGTAAGAAAGTAAGTATTTCTAGTGATCATGATTGAGGCTACCTCATATATGAAACCATATACTACTCCAGTTACAATTTAACCTTTTACCCATAAATTAGGTATTAATAGTTGCATGAGAAAATAAAACTATATTTTATAATTTTCATATAATATTTTAAAACAAAATTAAGAAAACAATTTAATATAAAATAGATATATAACATATATTTACCAGCGTAGATCCATCTTAACTCCGGATCTATCATGCGCCAAGAGGCATCAAATCCTTAGAGATGCAAACATTTCTTCAAGTTTTGTACTCGAAAAAAAATCTCTATGAATTTAATTCATCTGGGCACTTGATAGATCCTAAAGTTAAGATGGATCTATACTGATTTATTATCAATTATTTGATCTCTATATATAAAGTGGATATAAAATTAGTTTATTTAAGGTGGATATTGAAATAGTTTATTTATGGTAGACATTGAATTTTTTTTTTTTAATTTTTTTTTAAATGCTACGTGTCAACTCCATATTGAGCACCGAAGGAATTACACATCTTCCTCAT
>ML793959.1:530213-545896 GCA_009831015.1 Picea engelmannii
AAAAAATTAAACAGTCCAAGTATATCATGGACAACTTACTTTATTCACATGGTCACATAACTCATAAGGGATGTAATTCTCCTAAAAAGGACATGAACCATTGAACCATTTTAAAAAG
Organism: Picea engelmannii; assembly: GCA_009831015.1. Taxonomy (NCBI): domain Eukaryota; kingdom Viridiplantae; phylum Streptophyta; class Pinopsida; order Pinales; family Pinaceae; genus Picea; species Picea engelmannii. The sequence continues at coordinate 530,332 of ML793959.1, forward strand.
CAAGATTTGAACCATTTTTGAGGAGGGATTTCCTTCTGTAAGTGTAAAGCTACTTTATCATAAAACTTAAAACTTGCAAGTTTCAACCTCGATGGGAAATGCACGGGTCCACAGTCCATATACCAGAAAAGATAGACAGGCACTCGGATGATATACAAATTAAATGAGAGCAGGGTAAGAATAAAATTCAAATTTAAAATTCTGTATATAAACGCTGTCCACGTTCCGACATTTAAATCAAAATCCATTAGCTGCTGAAAACGATGACATAAAATGTTAGAATGCCGGATTTTGATAAACTGAACTTAATGAGAAATACGTTGGACCGTATATTAATACTTCACATTAAAACTACGTTGGAACTATACGTGTACGGTGTATGTGTACATGCCGTAATTTTCAAACAATTTGTTGACCCACAGAAAACGCAGAAATTGTCGCGCGGCTGTCCGGGAAGAAAGCAGGGCACCTTTTTGCGATTGGTCTCCCTTTATATGCTGCCCTTTGCGTTCTCTTTACGATAAGCTCTTTACGATAAGCGGGACGACCTTCTTTTCCTATTTTGTAATAATCACTACCTTCGCTCTGCAATCACCGTCTTCTCTCTTTTTATTGGCGGCCTGCAGATTTGCCGAGCTTCGGCCGATTCTAAAAATTGAAGAAATCGGATCGATCTGAGTCTCAGATATGAAGAATCTCAAGTCGTCTGCCGGAAATCTGAATAAGATGGTCGAAGTGATGAAGCTCTGTTTCATGGCTTTGTCGATGGTCTCAGTTCCTGTGTTCGTGAAGCCTGCATTTGTTGCTTCGTATGAATTCGTTGCCGCCGTCTTTCCCCGAGTGCGTGAGTCGTTCTCGGCGTGGCTGACGCCTACAGTTCTGTATGTGTTAGTGAATTGTATCATTCTTGCCATTCTTGCCAATTCAAACCTGCAACAAGGATTTAACATCATGGGCAGCTCACATGAGGAGCATAACCCATCGGCCGCCTATCAGAAGCAGCAGCAGCAGCAACAGCAGCAGGAGGAGCTGATTTATGAGAAAGAATGGACGGAAAGATCCGGCACAACGGAATTGGAAGAGGAGGAGGAGGAGCCGATTTATGAGAAAGAAACGACGGAAAGATCCGGCACAACGGAATTGGAAGAGGAGGAGGTGAGCTCCGCAGCGAGATCTGAGAAGATTCGAACCCGAGACGTCCGTCGGGTGGAAAGGCTTTCAGAGACGTCGCGCTTTAAAAAGCGTTACGGGAGATCTGCCAGTGCGAAGTCGGCCAGGGAGGCCACATCGCTGGATATTTCGCCGGCGAAGGAGGAGGCAACGACTCTGGAGGCCACATCGCTGGATATTTCGCAGTCGAAGGAGGATGCCGCGACTCTGGAGGCCACTTGGAAGGCCATCACGGAACGCCAACGTGCTCCCCTCACGCGACACCTTCGGAAATCTGAGACCTGGGAAACTGTCCGCCGTGGCAACGCTATAGAGGGCGCATCCCGCGACTCTTCTTCTTCTTCCGTGTTTCGAAAGTCGGAGACCTGGAGCTCTGCCAGGAATCGAACCGACAACCTCCTCGGGGTACCTGAATTTCCCGCGAGGTTGAAGAAAGAGCCCTCTCTGAGCCAAGACGAACTGAATAGACGAGTGGAGGCCTTCATTGCCAAGGTGAACAATGACATGAAGCTGCAGAGGGAACAGTCGCTCGCTCGTTACCTGGAGATGGTGAATCGGGGATCAGGATGAATGGAAAAAGATTTCAGTTACAGTCTGATGATCAGTTTTAATTACTGCTTATTTACTGTTTTTTTGTTGCAGTATTTAATGTGCGGGTTGTGAAAATCATTTGGCCATCCGTCCATTGCATGATAGACAGTCGATTTGCATCTGCATTTCCTTTCAGGGGTGAACCGTTTTTTTTTACGAGGCTGGCAAGCTATCAGACACAGAAGATCCAGAAGATCTACACCACATCGATGGAAGAAGCGGTGTCTCGAGAGATGAGAGGATTCGAACCTGGGACACAGAGCATTGAAAAGCCCACCTGGCACGTGGAAGAGAGCCAACGAGATTGAGTTAAAGCGCTCGATTGGTTTTATGAAAGAGTTTGACTACAATTAACAGAAACTTGTCTAGGTAATTAGGCTTGATATGCACGTTCGGTTGTAAGCTCTAACTATGTGAACTCATGTACAAAGAGTTTACCTTCTCAAGTTTATAAATGCATCCATGAGTTTCACAAATCAAAGTGATTGATCTTGTTTAGATTTGAGCATGGAGAGTTTTTGAAATAAAAGAAACACAAAAGGTCCCATAAGGATGTGATATGGAGTGAGCACTAAGAGTTTTTGAAATAAATGAAACACAAAAAATCCCATATGATGGGATTGATGAGATCATGAAATATTGAAATAACAACACTTAGGATGTAAGGGAAGAAAACAAAATACAACAATGTACATGGAAAAACAAAGGTTTTCTAAGTCAAGTCGTTTAAGGTATAAGTACATGAGCGAGTCACTCGTAATCATATAAAGAGCACCTCCACTAACTCTCCCTATAAAAATATGTGATGGGCTCCCTTAGGTAATGATTAATGTTACTTTAATCCATATAGTGTCTAACTTTCTTGTCATAATTTAATTATAAACTTTCTTGTCATAATTTAATTATACATTATAAATATTTTAAATTTATTAAATATTGATGAATAATTTTTTTTTTTAAATTTAAAAGATTTCAAATTAAAAGAATCAATTTTTTCATATTTGAAAGATTCCAAATTAAGAGAGATATATGGTGGTGTGTTTATTTATATGTGTTGTAGAAAGTGGTATGTTTATTTATACATGTATGTGTAAAGAGAGAGTTGATAGAAAAACAACTAGGAAATGTGTCAAAAGATCATAATTTTTTTTTTTTTTGTTAAAATTGTCTAATTTTTTTTTTCCAATCATTGATATATTTTTTTTTTTATAGTGTTATTTTTATATACATAATATTTGTGATTTGTAAATGAACATTATTTAATTATTAAATTTATTAGTATTTTAATTATGTTTTCTTATTAAAATTGTTTCAATTTTTTTTTTTAATCATTGATAAATTTTTATTTTTATAGTGTTATTTTCATCAATTTTTATTTTTATAGTGTTATTTTCACATATATAAATATTGTGATTTGTGAATGAACATTATTTAGTTGATATTAAATTTATTAATATTTTAATTTTAATTTTGTATAAAATGTGATATTGAGACATATGCTTACATCATTTCAATAATGAGTTGTAAATATAATACTTATTCTAAATATATAATACTTTAATGCATCATATAATCCAATTACAATAAAATGACACAACATTAAACACATGTAACTAACTTATAGTATTAACTAGTAGTCATCATAAAACGTTTTGTAGATAATTCTAAACACACGATCACATGACACACAAAGTAGTAACTCATACACACCAATCATAACCAAACTACTCTTAAACTAAAGCATTTTGTCTCATTCCTAAGCATTCTAAGGTTTACAAATCTTAAATCCCACAACAAACTAACTATCCATTCAAAATACTCAAGCCTATCCAATAATGACACTCAATAACCATAATGAGATAATCAAGTGTAACTGAAAATCATTTCAATCTATTCTCAAACCAACCTCTAACTATCATATCTAAGCAAACAATCTCATTAGATTTATAAGTCAATGGAAATTACCTTTAAACATTCATGAATACCAATCTTCTTATATTTATTGGTCAATGAGAATTTCCTTTAAACATTCATCTATTCCATTTATAGGCCCTTCAATTTTACCTTCATAACATTTAAATTACATTTATACATGGAATTTTTTTCTCCATATGCTATGCAACTAGTACATGCCTTTGTTGATACCTTATCGCTTGCAAGGACATGTGAAAGTTGCATGTATGCAAACAATAGTAAGGTTGTGTGGACAAATATCCCCAACTGCTCTTGGGGACTAGAACTTGAACATGCACACTCCACTTAATGAAAACAATTGACATTAGTAATTGGAACCCGAGCTTGCAAAGTGCACGTGGTGCACATGCATTCTAACACATTAATACAACATGAACTAGGAAGCCTACTAGTTAGCGCATGCAACACTTGTTGCACATACATTCAGACACATTAATACAACACGAGCTGGGAAGCCCAATGGTCAATGCATGCAACGCCTATAGAGTGTAGCTAGAAGCCTCTGTGGCCTCATGCATACCAACAAAACAAACAATGTTGTCTCTTTCATATAGTTAATGCATGTTACACACATTTGAAGAATGCAAAGACCTAGAGTGAAAATTTCTTGGCTAATTTGTATCAGAATACATAACTCAACACAACTTTCCTTTCATTTTGATACAACATCTAGCTCTGGGAATTCATTTCTATTTGTTTTGACAAATATTGTACTGGAAATTATAGACCTGGTTCAAATGATTGAGCTAGCTAAACTCGAATCAATTTTGATAGAAATTCTAGACCTGGTCTCAATGAATGAGCTATCTAAACTCAAATCATTTTGTTTTGGATGGATAGAAACCACTTCAAATATATTAGTTCTTTCTCTATGATTGATAGTTTTCCAGGTTCATCAAATCTATATGGATTTGAAAGTAGTGCCATGGTTGATAGCTCTCTGGAAATGAGAAATATGATTGTGAGTAATAATGTACAGGTCCACCCACTTGTTCAAGTCTTCTAACTTGATTGTAAGGACTAAGGATAAGTGGCCTTGCAAAGAAAAATAAAACTTGCACCTGCCCACACTTATATCATCTTTGGATCGAGCGACTATTTCTATAAACCTTCACAATAGATGTATAATAGATGAATTGTGGGATATTATGTTGGAGAGTGGTGCTATTATTTATTAAATGTTTAATAGAATATATTGAGCCAACGTAGTCGGGATAAGGAAGAGTGGGGATATCATAATTAATTTGAAATGTGGGAACTTAGGAATATCATTGATTTGTGGATAGCATATTGCATGGCATCCAACTATGGATTGGGAGGTGATAGCTATGAGCCAGGTGATAGGACTCTATAGGTTAGGGATTGCAACTCCCCTTGGAAACAAATCCACAAGAATCCCAAAGAACCTAGGTCCCAGAAACATTGGTGTTTTTATTTCATATCAACTTTCTCTAAGGCCGCCCCTTGGTTAGTTCTAGTTACTAGTTTCTCTCTATGCTTGTTTATGGTTCCTACAACAATACTAAAACTGTGGAGCGGTTGGACAAGCTCAATACAAGGATATATTTGAATAGCTCAACTCTTATGGGATGGTTTTGGGAGGGGGTCTTAATCGACTGTTGTCCTTTCTCTTGCTGCAAAATACACCACTAAAATTGTTAAGTTTTGAGCTATTATTAGGTTTCTTTTCAATTTACTAGATAACAATAACATAGGTAGGATCACTGAGAGAAACACAATCACAAGATACACAACATTTATCCTGGGAAACCCTCATGGGGGAGAAAACCCAACAAAAAATTCCTTAATATAGATAGCCAATACAATGCCAAGACAATAAACCAAAACACTAGAGAATATCCAACACCGAGAAATGCGCCTCTCTCTTCCTTCTTCCCCCAACTGCATCTACCAAACTTGTGCACTTGTTGAGCGAATGAGTGAGTGAGATAATGAGGTGTTGGCTTCCTTTATTTATATAAGTTGACAGGCGTTGGAAAGGTGTCTCTTCACTAGGCAGGTCTGACTTGTCTTCTTAGTGGTTAAAACCACTTTAATTAGGCCTAGGGGCTGACTTCTTAATTTGCATAATACAATTAGGGTTTGACCAATCCACAAAAGGGGATTGATTAGATGAATAATGACTCAATAATAAATAGAATACTCTTTGCAGTTACAATATTTCAACACTCCCCCTTAACACAAATGGTATTCTACAACATAATTAGGAGAGAGAGAGGGAAACAACATCAACAACATCTGGAACACTGAATGGCATATCTATAAATCATCAGAATTTTTTCTCATCATCAATATCATCATCCACAATGAGGAGATGGAATGGCATCATCATCATTTGCATCAACATGGATTAGTAAAACACTAATACATCATCATCATCAATAACAACACGAGGTTGATACAACATCAACAACAACATCATCACATCACGAAGGATGGAGTATCATCAACATCAACACTAAGCTAGAAATATTCAGCACGAAGATGGCATCTCAACAACATCAGCACGAGGCTGGAAATCTTCAGCACAAAGCTGGCATCTCAACAACATCAACACAAAGCTACAAATCTTCAGCACGAAGCTAGAATCTCAACAACATCGACACGAAGCTGGAAATCTTCAGCACAAAGCTGGTGTTGTTCCAGAGTCTGTACTTAAGGCTTAGAAGTACAGTGTCTGGGCATCCGAAAGTGGGGTAAAAGGTGGAGAAGGGAGAAACGTCAACCTTCGGAAAAAGAAACTAAGGAAGATTTCTACGTTGGCATTGTCTAGCTTCCAACTGTTCTTGGATAGTTATATCTTGTTCAATGGCTGCCCATGACCGTTCGAGTTCGACCCGGGTAGTGGCTGTTTTAAGAACAGTGTCGAAAAGGTTTAGGGCAATGTGCATTTGATTCGATAATCCGGGTTCAATATTAGTCTGTGTTGGTATAGGGACAGTCATGGAGGAACAGTAAAATAATAAAAACTTCAGGGAGAAATTAAGTGATGTCTCAATTTGGTCGTATAAAAGAGAATTTACGGTTCAGGAATAAAAAGGGATGCAAATCAAAGGCTCTTTCCCGTAACTGAGTTATATTTTAATAAAAGGTATGAGGTGGGAGAAAAACATTTAGCTGTCTATGGTGTAAGGCTCCTATCAAGGGAGAATCTCACGCATAAACATAAGAGGAAAACTATAAGGAAATAACTGATGTAGTAGAGAAAATGTGTAGAATTCTGAAAATGTGGACTAGTATTACACCCGCTGATAGATGGTACAGAGGAAAAACAGTAAACAATTATAGAAAACCAAAATTCATTCACTATAGTAGTGGTCGTACTAAATTATAACGAAGCACATCAGTTAGGAACATAAAATGAAACGAAATATGAGATACAAGAAAACAAACTTGTAACACACTTGTGACGGAATTGAGAATCTTCAGATTTACTTTGTATTAACTCTCAAATGTAAAAAACTCTGTTACAATCGCCACAAAAAGGTCCAACCATTTTCATTTCTTTCAGTGGTATATTTATACAATTCTACAAATAAGATAGAATCTCAATAGTCACAAAATTTCGGTTATGACAGGGAGGAGATCAATCACTCCATTTCTTCTTCTCTATCTTCACTTGGTGCGAGATGTTTGTCCTTGCGCGGGCTCGGTACAGGTGACACACCTTTCAACCAGTTGAGATATTAGCCGCGACGGTTCTGCTTGACAGCTGGCTTCAAATAAGTAACATTCTCGGGCTAACTGCTGCAGCCTGTGTTCCATCTGTCCATCTATGATGTCGATGGCGCATAATTGCGCGCTGGGTTTAATCATGCATTTATCTACTTGGACTATGTCCACCATAGTCATATGAGAAATATCGAACGAATCTCTTTCTTCTTTTTCCTTCAGATCAAGCGAGATATTTTCCACATTCATTTGCATCAACGTCTCGACATTACCTCCGTTGTTAATGCCTAGCAGATCGCCGTCTATAGAACTAAATGCCTCCTCTAAGGAATTGGTTATCTTTTTGGCTTGCTTCTTGCCTTCGGCGATGTTATGCTCCCATTCCTTTAATAGAATGTTTCCTCTGGTTTTCTCTGAAATAGTGAACCTGGGAGTACCTGCCGAAACCCTGTTGTTCGTGGCTATCACAACCTCTTGGAAGGAAACCCGAGCTGCTACGGCATCCCTTTCTTTGGCAGATAAGTTCTCAGAAACCTGATTGACTAGCAAACAATTGTCTTGGATCGCTTCTACCTTGGCGAGAAAATTTCGCTGTGCCGCAGAGACTCTGCTCCGAATCTCGATCGCATGAGATTTGAACATCCCGATGTCTATCATTCTGTTCACGATGATCTCCACCCTAGCCTGTAGTTGTTCGATAAAATCCCTTTGCTGGCTTGCTTGCATTCGACCATCCCAGACTACCAGTCGTGCTTTCTCGAGCTTTGTTTTGAGAAGCTCTATCTCGCTTTTATCGGCCAACCTGGCATGTTCTATTTCCACGCTCGCCTGGTCTTTAGCAGTCTCTGTTGCTGTGGCCAGTCTGGCTTCAAGGGTCCTAATTAAGCGATTTTTTCTTTTAAGTTGGTTCTTTAAGAGTTTGACTGAGAATTGATTCACCGAGGCATGTGCTCCTAGTGTCCCTGCTATTTCAGTAGCGAATTGCTCATTCTTCTTGTCCTTTCCATCAGTTATAACTTTATATTTCTTGGCAGTTGATTCTCCTTCTTGATAGAATTCCCTTTTCACTACTGCCTTTCTCTTCTTATCGAAGAAAAACTCATTCAGAGGGAGTTCTTCTACCCTTATGGGCCTTAGCTCTTCATTGAATATCCATCCTACATCGATATTTCCCTGTGTCGACTGCAAGGAGGTAACTGATGTGATAGGTTCTCCGATCTGCTTCGCTGATTTTCTCGGAGTAGCGACCAGAATCTTCTTCTTCGGCGGGTTTGGAGTCTTTATCTCTGCCTCGGGACTCTTTGTTTGCTCCCCCTCGTCTTGGTGTTTTCCTTGATCGGGAGTCACATATTTAGAGCCTTCGGCATCTTTCTGTTTCGCCTCTGACGTACTCGGACCCTCACCTCACAACACTGCGGGAAGACAACTATGTCAGTGTTCCTGGAACTTCAGAACATTGGCTCTTTCCTCGGGTGCCAAGGTTTGTATCCAAGCTAGAATCTCAACATAGGACCTTGCTCCTCGAAAAATGTTATCCGAGAGTGAATTCTCATGCTCAAATCTCTTGAGCCCGCAATTGGCCAAATGATTGCTCAAGACCCTCTGCGGATCGTGCTTCTTGTATTCAATGGAGACCAAATTTAGGTCTTCCAAGGCTGCGGCCTCGGCTTTGGCATGCCCGAAATCTAATAAAGAATAAGAATTCAAACGAATAGGAAAAGATGGCCATACCTTCTTTGAATATCCCTTAAGCTCTTCGCTGACACCACCAATTATTGTTTGCCTAGCAACCTCACGACAAGCCAACTTGTCAGGAATGAACAATGGCAATGCATGCGGGGGGACCGAAGCCTCGAAAACTCGGAGGTATGAAAATTCTGCTTCTACATACCAGTCGGCTATGGTGCTCAGATTCGTTACTATGCTGTCCGAGATCTTGAGTGGCGGGTGACCAAAAATGGTAACATGCAAGGGCACCATCACCCAATTAAAAATTTCATACACAAAATTTTCTGCTTTGTTTTCCCATAATTTTGCATGATATACATGTATGGGTTCGTCTTCAGCGGGAGTCCAACTCCATCTCATTAATGGAAATGGTGTCATAGAAAAAATTGCATCCATAATGTATGTAGACATGAAGAATGAAGACACCTTCCCATTCTCTTTCTGCGCCCGATACTCTGTGACCCGACTGGTCAAGCTATCGGAAAGCATCTTTTCCCAGTCAAAGGAATTGCCTTCGGCGACCCAAAACATTAGAGGCACCCACAAAAGGAAAAAATGCGAGGTGTCCTCTTTCCCATATAAACGACATGTCATCATGGCCACATATTTGTACTGCGGTTCTAACAAAGCGATTGAATATATGCCGTGGGTATCAGCTTTGAACTTCGCGGTGTTTGAAACCCAATCCTTTATTAAACTGGACATGGTTTTTTTGTAATGTATTCATTCCTTCTGCTTGAACTCGTCTAAGAATTCAGTGCCATATGTGTGGTCGGACGTCGTGGGTAGCTTATACATGGTTTGCAGATGTTTCGGCTTGAAAGTCCCGATGGTGAATTTCTGTTCGTTCATGATGGTTCTGGTTGGTATGTCCACATGATCCAATGCCCATCGGACCATATCATAATATGGAAGCAACCGTGGCCTGGTTGCTACTCTGTGCATTCTGGATTGGATGACTATTTTGTACTTGGTGGTTATATCATCTTTTTCGTTGTCATTGGAGTCATCGGAATAGTCCACCAACTCTGCCTGTAGAACATCCGAAACGAACGACCAATTCAGGACTGAATCGATACTTCGAGGCGAAGTATCAGAGACATTGTCTGAGCCTTGTCCCGAAACATCAACATTCGCCTTTGATTCTTTTCGCGGGGCTATGGCTGGAGATTGCGTTTTGGCTCTTCTGCGATAGAAATGCATATACATACAGAAGTCAGCTGCTCAGAGATAATGTGCTCTGTGTAATATGAAATGCATTTGTTATAATGAACCACATCCCTTATATATATTTGAAAACTCGGTACCTTTCAGAACAAGTCTGTCAAATCACATTTGGAAATAAATTCTGCCATAAAAATCCGATCTTATATTTATCGATTTACCCTATTTCCTCATTAATGTCATAAATTTTGGCGGTTTTAAAATCTCAGTTGGCGTGTGAAGGAATAAGGCTACCTCGTAAATCGTGCAGACATCAAAGCATGGGATATTCATTGATTTAGCTTAATTAATTGGGTTTTACCGCTGTTAACAATGTTTCGGTACTCGTTATATCGGGGATTTTACTTAAACATTTTGAACCTCCAACACCCAAGACTGCGATGTCCAATTTTGGTTAATAAAAATAAAATCGTGATTAGGGGATCAATTAATTTTATAATCATTATATTCGCCATATCGCGACTCGAAGCTTCGAAGATAAGTTTCTGGGAGATTTACATGCCGAGATGTGAAACTGCGAGATCGTGATAACATGACTTAATTAAAAGAGAAGATAATCTTGGATTAAGTGATTAATTAATTATGTTATAACCACATCATGATTTCACGAGTCAGGGTTTAGACGGTGTAACTTTCGAAAAGGACAACGTTGAGTGGCGAAACGTCGAAAGAATCTTTTACCACGGTTTAGCTTTTACCTTTAACCTTGATGAGGGTTACTCAAATAAGGATCTCGTGTTCTCGGCTATCGGGGCTATGACAATAAAATTTTGGGTTTGGCGGACGCCGAGGCGCAAAACCCTGAGAACGTTTAATCACGGGTCAGGGAAAACTTTACCCTCGTTACTGTCTTGAGTGAAAAATTAAAACAATTTCGCTGTTTCGTGGCTTGGGACATGTGAACTACATGATTTATAATATCCGACCTACGAGATCCCGAAGTAGAACAAAGAGGAAACATTTTTGCGAAAGGTAGGACTTGTTTCGAGAGTATAAAAATCATCGCTGGTCGCGTGATAAAACTTTAGAGATCTCGATATCTTAGAGGGAAAATATGAAAACCATCTTTAGATTTCAAGCATTAAAAAGGAAATTTGTGACAGGCTAGAAAAAGAAGGGCGTCTCCAACAGCTGGCATCACAACAACATTAACACGAAGCTGGAAATATTCAACACAAGGCTCGCATCAACACTACTCCCCCTTTCAAGGGAGGTCCTTTCGGACTATACCAATCTTGTCTCGAAAGTGCTCAAACTTTACACGAGACATATGCTTGGTCAACACATCTACAACCTGTTCATCTGTGCTAACATAATGGATCTTTATGGCTCCTCTCTCCAACATGTAACAAATGTAATGATATCGTATTTCAATGTGTTTTGACTTGTCATGGAACACATGGTTCTTTGTCATTTTTATGCAACTCTAGTTATCACATAGAATCAAGGTTGCTTCCATATCTAGATCAAATAGACTTGTCAACAACTTCCAAAGCCATATGGATTCACAACTGGTAGAACATGAAACAATGTATTCCGCTTCTACCGTGATGAGAGAAATACTTGATTGCTTCCTACTCTGCCATGAGATCATGGCTAAACCTAGACCGAAACAACTTCCCGAGGTGCTCTTTCTATCAGAGACACTTCCAGCCCAATTTGAGTCAGTATATCCACTTAGTCTGAATTCATGATCTCCATTATAACTGAGACCAAAATCTAATGTACCCTTAAGTTACCTCATCACATGTTTTCAGCAACTGGGTGAACATGTCTAGGTTCTACCAAAAATTGACTCAAGGTGTTCACATCAAAACATATATTTGGCTTGGTGTTCGTTAAATACATCAAATATCCAATGATATCTCTGTATAGTGTAGCACCAACCAACTCTGAAGAAGTGTCAACCAAGAGCTTCAACTTAGTTTCCATGGGTGTGTTCATGGATTTACACTCAACATATCAAACCTTTTCAACATTTCAACTGCATACTTCCCTTGATTAAGGAAGATCTTCTCTAGGCTCTGCCAGACCTCAAGACCTAATAAATAATGCATTAGGCCAAGGTCTTTCATCTCAAATTATGTAGCGAGATTCTTCTTACAATCAATGATGATATTTTCTCCTCCAGTTAGAAATAAGTCATCCACATACAACAACAATATAATAGGCTCATCATTCATAACCTTGAAGTAAATGTTAGAGTCAACTTTACTCTTGGTAAATCCCAAGCTCATTAAGAAACTGTCAATTCTTCCACACCAAGCTCTAGGATCTTGTTTCAATCCATACAAATCCTTCTTCAATCTGCATACATGAGTCTTTTTGTCTTCAAATTCAAACCCTTGAGGTTGTTCTATATACACTTCCTCTTCTATGACACGATTTAAGAAAATTGTTTTCACGTCCATTTGGTGTAACTTCCATTTCATCTTAGCTGCAAGGGCTATAATGGTTCTGATTGAAGTGTATCTGGATACAGGAGAAAATGTCTCTTCATATTCAATGCCTTCCTTTTGAGAAAATCCACGAGAAACAAACCTTGCTTTATATTTCTCAATACTTCCATCAACAACATGTTTTATCTTGTATAGCCATTTGGAAGATACCATATCCTTGCTCTTCGGTCTGGGAACTACTTCCCATACATCATTCTTTATAATGGATTGGTATTCTTATGTCATGGCATGTACCCATTCTTTCTTCTCAATGGATTCTTCAAAGCAAGTGGGTTCCTTTTCTAAGAGATCACACATCAAAGCCATGTAACTGGAAAATGGCTTGGGTTTCTTGACTTGTCTCATGGTTCCTTCGGGGGCACCACACTTCTCTCCATATTGAATAAGTTACCTTGCACAAGCTATCTTTATCTTGTGGGAGATCATCATCTGGGGAGGTTCTTGAAATTCTATTATGTCATGTCTCATGGAATCTCCTCATCAGGGGAAGTTATGACTTCCCTCACTAGTTTTTCAACTATGGGAGCTACAGGTTCTTCATATACTTCTTCAAGCTGACATCTTCTTGATTTCTTGAGTGTTGCATCTTCATCAAAGGTTACATCTCTGTTGATATCAATATGATGGTAACCTAGTATATAAATTTTGAAGGCCTTGGAGACCTCACAGTATCCAACAAATATTCCCTTCTTTCCTGAAGGATCCAACTTGGTTGTCTTCTCTTTAGGAATGTGTATATATACTGGACATCCAAATATTTTGGGATGGATTACTTCTGGTTTCTTTCCGGAGAACCTCTCTTCGGGGGTTTTTAACCCAAGTGCACTATGGGATAATCTGTTCTGTACATGCACTATTGTTCTTGCTGCTTCTTCCCATAAGTGCATTGGAAGATCTTGATCATGGATCATAGTCTTCACTGTTTCCATTATAGTTGTTTTCTTTCTTTTTGCTACACCATTTTGTTGAGGATTGTAGGGATTGGTGAGCTCCCTCTTGGTCCCGACATATTTACAAAAGTATACAAACTCTTTTGAGGTGTATTCTCCTCCATTATCTGACCGGAGTATCTTGATCTTTCTTTTAGAGAGATTCTCTATCAAGGCTTTGAATTCCTTGAATTTACCGAATACTTCATCTTTTGATTTCAAAAAGTAAACCCAAATTTTGCGAGAATAGTCATCAATAAAGGACACATAGTATACATAGCCACTAATGAAGGTTGATGGCATTGGGCCACATACATATGAGTGAATGAGCTCTAGGAATCCTTGATTTTTATTGTCTCTCTTCGGGAAAGGGTTCTTGATGTTCTTTCCTTGTGCACATCCGTTGCACACACCTTCATGGTCAACCTTGAATTCTGGTAGACCTGTGACTGCCTTTCTTAAATAGGGTAATGCCTTGCAGTTGATGTGAGCTAGTCTTATATGCCAAAGTTCATATGGATTCTCAATGGAATGAGTCGAGGCCGCTTTTGAGTGACATTTTAGCTTATATAAGCCACTTTCTTCTTTTCCAATAACAATTGCTTCTTCTATGATTTTTCCTTTGGGCCACATAAGAACTTCTCCATCTACCCAAGCAACTCTGAAGCCTTTCTTATCTAAATATGAGATAGAAAGTAAGTTCTTTGTCAAACCTGGTACATATAGTACATCCTTCATCTTCATTGGGGTCCCTAAATCAAGTTTGTAATTCTATTCTCCTACTCCTTTGATAGGGTGCTGGTAATCATCTCCAAGTGTAAATTTTTGGAGAAAATTATTTTCTGTAAGGAAAAAGAGAATGTATCTTTGACCTGTCATGTTCTTGGAAGTACCACTATCTATGAGACAAGTTTCCTCACCATGTGACACTGATCCCGAGAGGGAAGAGATTAAGACATAGTCTTTAATCTATTCTTTTATCATCTTTGTGGGTGGTTCTTCATCTTCAACTGTATGGGCATGGTGCCTTCTGTTTCTCTTCTAGATAGACAATTTTTAGCAATATGTACCATCTTGTCACAATGGTAACATTTGTAGGATGAGAAATATTTTTCTCTTCTTTGACCTTTCTGAAACTTTTGGAATCTCCTTGGAGGGTGAGATTCTTTATGGATGAATTTGTTTTGGGGGTGAGACTCCTTATGTTGACGAGTTTATTTCTGGAAGTGAGGCCTCTTCCTTCCTACTTTAGTATGAGCAACTAGAGCTTGATCTTCATCTCTTGATAGTATTGCTTCTCGGTTAGCTACTCTTGCTTCTTCTTGAACACATTCTTCCCAAAGACTGTCAAAGTGTAGTTTCTCCTTTCTGGCACAAATAGTTTGTATGAAATCATACCGAGGTCTTGTGAGATCATTAAGGGATGTCATTATAAGTTCATATTCATCTATAGTATCACCAATTGCTTCTATTTGTTCCTTGAATTGTGATATTCTAGAGAAATATTCCTGAATTGTTTCTCCTTTCCACATCCTTGTACCTTTGAGTTGAGTTCTTAGATTCATCTTCTGATTGATGTTCTTTCCTTCATACATTCTGGTTAGGGCATCGAAAATTTCTTTTGGATTTTTCATTGAATCCACTTGGGGAATCAAGTGATCTTTAATAGAGTCAGCAATGTTTCTTTTGGCCCTAACTGTGTCCTTTTGGTGTTTTTATTTCGCTGTAGCATTGGTAGCAAGGATGATTTTAGGGGCTAAATTTCGCTCATGGGCTAATTTTCCATGGTTCCCCCCC
>ML793959.1:577709-599747 GCA_009831015.1 Picea engelmannii
AAAAAAAAAATATATCAATGATTGGAAAAAAAAAATTAGACAATTTTAACAAAAAAAAAAAAAATTATGATCTTTTGACACATTTCCTAGTTGTTTTTCTATCAACTCTCTCTTTACACATACATGTATAAATAAACATACCACTTTCTACAACACATATAAATAAACACACCACCATATATCTCTCTTAATTTGGAATCTTTCAAATATGAAAAAATTGATTCTTTTAATTTGAAATCTTTTAAATTTAAAAAAAAAAATTATTCATCAATATTTAATAAATTTAAAATATTTATAATGTATAATTAAATTATGACAAGAAAGTTTATAATTAAATTATGACAAGAAAGTTAGACACTATATGGATTAAAGTAACATTAATCATTACCTAAGGGAGCCCATCACATATTTTTATAGGGAGAGTTAGTGGAGGTGCTCTTTATATGATTACGAGTGACTCGCTCATGTACTTATACCTTAAACGACTTGACTTAGAAAACCTTTGTTTTTCCATGTACATTGTTGTATTTTGTTTTCTTCCCTTACATCCTAAGTGTTGTTATTTCAATATTTCATGATCTCATCAATCCCATCATATGGGATTTTTTGTGTTTCATTTATTTCAAAAACTCTTAGTGCTCACTCCATATCACATCCTTATGGGACCTTTTGTGTTTCTTTTATTTCAAAAACTCTCCATGCTCAAATCTAAACAAGATCAATCACTTTGATTTGTGAAACTCATGGATGCATTTATAAACTTGAGAAGGTAAACTCTTTGTACATGAGTTCACATAGTTAGAGCTTACAACCGAACGTGCATATCAAGCCTAATTACCTAGACAAGTTTCTGTTAATTGTAGTCAAACTCTTTCATAAAACCAATCGAGCGCTTTAACTCAATCTCGTTGGCTCTCTTCCACGTGCCAGGTGGGCTTTTCAATGCTCTGTGTCCCAGGTTCGAATCCTCTCATCTCTCGAGACACCGCTTCTTCCATCGATGTGGTGTAGATCTTCTGGATCTTCTGTGTCTGATAGCTTGCCAGCCTCGTAAAAAAAAACGGTTCACCCCTGAAAGGAAATGCAGATGCAAATCGACTGTCTATCATGCAATGGACGGATGGCCAAATGATTTTCACAACCCGCACATTAAATACTGCAACAAAAAAACAGTAAATAAGCAGTAATTAAAACTGATCATCAGACTGTAACTGAAATCTTTTTCCATTCATCCTGATCCCCGATTCACCATCTCCAGGTAACGAGCGAGCGACTGTTCCCTCTGCAGCTTCATGTCATTGTTCACCTTGGCAATGAAGGCCTCCACTCGTCTATTCAGTTCGTCTTGGCTCAGAGAGGGCTCTTTCTTCAACCTCGCGGGAAATTCAGGTACCCCGAGGAGGTTGTCGGTTCGATTCCTGGCAGAGCTCCAGGTCTCCGACTTTCGAAACACGGAAGAAGAAGAAGAGTCGCGGGATGCGCCCTCTATAGCGTTGCCACGGCGGACAGTTTCCCAGGTCTCAGATTTCCGAAGGTGTCGCGTGAGGGGAGCACGTTGGCGTTCCGTGATGGCCTTCCAAGTGGCCTCCAGAGTCGCGGCATCCTCCTTCGACTGCGAAATATCCAGCGATGTGGCCTCCAGAGTCGTTGCCTCCTCCTTCGCCGGCGAAATATCCAGCGATGTGGCCTCCCTGGCCGACTTCGCACTGGCAGATCTCCCGTAACGCTTTTTAAAGCGCGACGTCTCTGAAAGCCTTTCCACCCGACGGACGTCTCGGGTTCGAATCTTCTCAGATCTCGCTGCGGAGCTCACCTCCTCCTCTTCCAATTCCGTTGTGCCGGATCTTTCCGTCGTTTCTTTCTCATAAATCGGCTCCTCCTCCTCCTCTTCCAATTCCGTTGTGCCGGATCTTTCCGTCCATTCTTTCTCATAAATCAGCTCCTCCTGCTGCTGTTGCTGCTGCTGCTGCTTCTGATAGGCGGCCGATGGGTTATGCTCCTCATGTGAGCTGCCCATGATGTTAAATCCTTGTTGCAGGTTTGAATTGGCAAGAATGGCAAGAATGATACAATTCACTAACACATACAGAACTGTAGGCGTCAGCCACGCCGAGAACGACTCACGCACTCGGGGAAAGACGGCGGCAACGAATTCATACGAAGCAACAAATGCAGGCTTCACGAACACAGGAACTGAGACCATCGACAAAGCCATGAAACAGAGCTTCATCACTTCGACCATCTTATTCAGATTTCCGGCAGACGACTTGAGATTCTTCATATCTGAGACTCAGATCGATCCGATTTCTTCAATTTTTAGAATCGGCCGAAGCTCGGCAAATCTGCAGGCCGCCAATAAAAAGAGAGAAGACGGTGATTGCAGAGCGAAGGTAGTGATTATTACAAAATAGGAAAAGAAGGTCGTCCCGCTTATCGTAAAGAGCTTATCGTAAAGAGAACGCAAAGGGCAGCATATAAAGGGAGACCAATCGCAAAAAGGTGCCCTGCTTTCTTCCCGGACAGCCGCGCGACAATTTCTGCGTTTTCTGTGGGTCAACAAATTGTTTGAAAATTACGGCATGTACACATACACCGTACACGTATAGTTCCAACGTAGTTTTAATGTGAAGTATTAATATACGGTCCAACGTATTTCTCATTAAGTTCAGTTTATCAAAATCCGGCATTCTAACATTTTATGTCATCGTTTTCAGCAGCTAATGGATTTTGATTTAAATGTCGGAACGTGGACAGCGTTTATATACAGAATTTTAAATTTGAATTTTATTCTTACCCTGCTCTCATTTAATTTGTATATCATCCGAGTGCCTGTCTATCTTTTCTGGTATATGGACTGTGGACCCGTGCATTTCCCATCGAGGTTGAAACTTGCAAGTTTTAAGTTTTATGATAAAGTAGCTTTACACTTACAGAAGGAAATCCCTCCTCAAAAATGGTTCAAATCTTGCTTTTTAAAATGGTTCAATGGTTCATGTCCTTTTTAGGAGAATTACATCCCTTATGAGTTATGTGACCATGTGAATAAAGTAAGTTGTCCATGATATACTTGGACTGTTTAATTTTTTTTATAATTTTTAAGAATATGTGTTTTTTTTAAAGGTTATATATTTAAATTTAGAAGTTATTATAATATTTATTATAGTAATGAAATTGTCAAAAGGTTTATTGTTTTATAAACGATCCATTGTCTCATAAATAGAAGATCTTATATCAATTTAATGATATCAATTTAGTGTTTAGTTTAATTGTGATCTTAAAATTAAATTATTGTTATTGTCATTATAAAAATAATCATTCATTAAAATTATAATACTACTTCATATTTTGCTTATAATGTTATTTGTTGAATTAAACATAATTACAGACACTTTATATTAATAAACATATCTATAAAAGATACCCATTATTAAATCATTGCACTTCAAAGGCCAATTTTAATAAATATTTTATTATTTTTAAAAATTTAATGATAGATGAAATGTTTGTTTTTTGGAGAAAAGAAATTTACATTCTATAGATACATGTACCATGTATGATACCCGAGGAAAAGAAAACCTCCCATAATACTTGCCACACTACCCATGGCAAGCCCATAATTCAAAAAACAAAAAATCGGTGTCAAATAAGAGTCCATCAAAAACCAACCCTAGTACAATATCACCAATATACATAAATCCCATATATAGTGTGCTATGAGATCTTGCATAAGATGATTGTTGTGAAAAAACAAGCTATCTATAACATAAACATAAGAAAGAACCATAACAACAAAACCTAAGACCTAAGAAAAAGAGCCCCAAAAATTTCACATCAGTGGAAAGAAAAGAGTATCATCCCACATATAAAAGACTAATTTGGATTCTCCACAAACCCCTTGGAAGCAAAGGACCTAATCACTGAACCCATATCTGCTTCATCTCTGAACTATGTGATCGTCCACAACCCACATCCAATCGCAGGCCTTCCTTAGAGAGAAAATTTGCATCCTTGTTTTGTTCCTTGTATACACGACGAATAGAATATTCATCAAAAGAAACTAAAATTATGAAAACATCTTCAAGTAGTGGTGATAGAATTGAGTTGTGGCATCTCTGAGATTTCCTAATCCAATTGATAACCAACATGGAATCCCCAAAAATCTAAAGAGAAGAAACATTATTTTCCACTGCAAAGAGCAGTAGCAGCTTGAGAGACATGAGCTCAGCAAAATTATTGGATCGGGGGGCCCAAGCCACTTTTTATTTTGAAAACATGAGTAGGTGAAAGAAAAAGAACAAATCCCCCCCTCACAACAAGAATGGATGCCCCATCAAAAAAATCCCACGGTTTATTGTGGTCTATATCTTCCTCTTGAATGATCCTTGCTCCTCTCATTTCCTTTTCATGAGGAAAATGAGCTAATATGTTGAGACCCTAAGCCACTAATAGTTTTGGAAGGGATGGCTTGTCTTTAAACATTGTTGCATTTCTAGCCAACCATATCCCCCAATTTAAGATTAAAGGTAAGGCCTTTATGTTGTGATTTATAGGTGAGGAAAGCCAATCCTTCCAAACCTCTTCAACGGACTCCCCTTTCCATCTGCAATCCTTCCCCAGCACCCGGGAGCACTCTTCCCAACATTTCCTTGCAAATGTGCACTTTATGAAAAGATGTGGTCCATTCTCCTCCTCATCTCGACATAGATGGCACCTACCTAGACCTTCCACTTTCCTTAGTTTCATTTGATCCCAAGTTGGAATCTTCTTCTTTATCAAACACCACATGAAGGTACGTGCTTTGAGAGGACATTTGACTTTCCATATCCTCTTCCACCACCATATGGGATCCTAATGGTGGATGTCAATGAATAGTTGTGTGTATCCTAGCTTTGGACTGTATACCCCAAAGGGTGAATTTTGCCACACCAATTCATCATCTTTGTCAGAAATGCGAATGTGGGCACTTTGAAGGGCCCTTATATATCTACCCCATTCTTCAGAAAAGTGATCCTCCAGACCTACTGTAATGTCCCCAAGGCCGAGCCCTGTTGTAAATCATGTCTATGAAGTATAAAGCTTGCATTATGAATTGTAATTATGTTTTATAGGCTGGTGAGCCAAGTCATATAAGCTAGTGGGCTTATGTGTTATTAGGCTAGGGAGCTTAAGTGTTGAAGGCCAGGAGCCTTATTTTTTGTACATGTAATTATGCACAGTATTAATACAAAATAACTCTACATGCGGATCGACCACAATGAATGAGTGATGGGGGACTAAGCATCCACAAAGCCTGGGTAAGGGAGAGGGGGCTGAGAGGTTGGAAGAGGGGCTAAGCTGAGGGGGCTTAAACCCTTGAGAATAATATTAAATTATTACTATTCCAAAGATGTGTAAATGTGATGTTTTATCCTAAGTTATTTGGAAGGATGAGTGACTTCCAAATGGGAAGGAACGAGCTTCATGGGTGACAAGTGTCAACCCAAGCGCATGCAGTTAAAACTGTTAAGTTGAGCCATGATGGGGGTTTCTCTTTCATTCTACTGTCGACTGTCTGAACCGGGAATCCCGTATGACCTATGCAAGAATACCCTCACGCAACTCTGAAACCAAAAAGGCCTGTGTTGATTTCTGGAGGAGTCGGTACACCCTCTATCAAAACCATCGAGTCTGTGTTCGACCTTCGCGTGGATTTCTTATCACGCATCCCCAAAACCCAGAACCGTGAGTCTGTTATGTATGGATGGTTGAGAAAACCGAATGTCCCGTAATTGTTGAGCCTGGTTGGGTTGAAGCGTATGTTTGTCATCTGTTTGGGAAACCCGTGTTTGTTGTCCCAGTTGATTGTGGCGGCCACGTAGGTCTTGGTTGGGTGTGGTTTGTTGTTGTTGTATGTTCGTTGCTAAGCCTTGTTGTTTTTCTGCTTTGTATGGAAATGAGATTAAGGAAACCGGTTGTATGACCTATGTGTAACCTCTCTCCAGGTGAGGGAGGTGATTGTTGCTGAAGAGGCAGGTTTTACCAAGCCTGTGAGCGACTCTCTTCAGGTGAGAGAGTGTGTGGAGGAAGGAGAGAGCTCCTGGAAGGAACCTTGTAGCTGCCACAGAGCTCGGAGATTTCCAATCCGGTCTGTTGCTGAAGCCCAAGGCAAGGGAGGTTAGCAGCCGAAGGACTATCTAGGTGACAGAGAAGGTGTATACTCCTGGGGTGGGACAGGCATGTGGGGAAGGAGATTCCACAACCCCACATCCAATCGCAGGCCTTCCTTAGAGAGAAAATTTGCATCCTTGTTTTGTTCCTTGTATACACGATGAATAGAATATTCATCAAAAGAAACTAAAATTATGAAAACATCTTCAAGCAGTGGTGATAGAATTGAGTTGTGGCATCTCTGAGATTTCCTAATCCAATTGATAACCAACATGGAATCCCCAAAAATCTGAAGAGAAGAAACATTATTTTCCACTGCAAAGAGCAGTAGCAGCTTGAGAGACATGAGCTCAGCAAAATTATTGGATCGGGGGGCCCAAGCCACTTTTTATTTTGAAAACATGAGTAGGTGAAAGAAAAAGAACAAATCCCCCCCTCACAACAAGAATGGATGCCCCATCAAAAAAATCCCACGGTTTATTGTGGTCTATATCTTCCTCTTGAATGATCCTTGCTCCTCTCATTTCCTTTTCATGAGGAAAATGAGCTAATATGTTGAGACCCTAAGCCACTAATAGTTTTGGAAGGGATGGCTTGTCTTTAAACATTGTTGCATTTCTAGCCAACCATATCCCCCAATTTAAGATTAAAGGTAAGGCCTTTATGTTGTGATTTATAGGTGAGGAAAGCCAATCCTTCCAAACCTCTTCAACGGACTCCCCTTTCCATCTGCAATCCTTCCCCAGCACCCGGGAGCACTCTTCCCAACATTTCCTTGCAAATGTGCACTTTATGAAAAGATGTGGTCCATTCTCCTCCTCATCTCGACATAGATGGCACCTACCTAGACCTTCCACTTTCCTTAGTTTCATTTGATCCCAAGTTGGAATCTTCTTCTTTATCAAACACCACATGAAGGTATGTGCTTTGAGAGGACATTTGACTTTCCACATCCTCTTCCACCACCATATGGGCTCCTAATGGTGGATATCAATGAAGAGTTGTGTGTATCCTAGCTTTGGAGTGTATACCCCAAAGGGTGAATTTTGCCACACCAATTCATCCTCTTTGTCAGAAATGCGAATGTGGGCACTTTGAAGGGCCCTTATATATCTGTCCCATTCTTCAGAAAAGTGATCCTCCAGACCTACTGTAATGTCCCCAAGGCCGATCCCTGTTGTAAATCATGTCTATGAAGTATAAAGCTTGCATTATGAATTGTAATTATGTTTTATAGGTTGGTGAGCCAAGTCATATAAGCTAGTGGGATTATGTGTTATTAGGCCAGGGAACCTAAGTGTTGAAGGCCAAGAGCCTGATTTTTTGTACATGTAATTATGCACAGTGTTAATACAAAACATCTCTGCATGCGGACCGACCACGATGAATGAGTGATGGGGGACTAATCATCCACAAAGCCTGGGTAAGGGAGAGGGGGATGAGAAGTTGGAAGAGGGGCTAAGCTGAGGGGGCTTAAACCCTTGAGAATAATATTAAATTATTACTATTCCAAAGTTGTGTAAATGTGATGTTTTATCCTAAGTTCTTTGGAAGGACGAGTGACTTCCAAATGGGAAGGAACGAGCTTCATGGGTGACAAGTGTCAACCCAAGCGCATGCAGTTAAAACTGTTGAGTTGAGCCATGATGGGGGTTCTTCCTTCATTCTACCGTTTACTGTCTGAATCGGGAATCCTGTATGACCTCTGCAAGAATACCCTCACGCAACTCTGAAACCAAAAAGGCCTGTGTTGATTTCTAGAGGAGCCGGTACACCCTCTGTCAAAACCATCGAGTCTGTGTTCGACCTTCACGTGGATTTCTTATCACGCATCCCCGAAACCCAGAACCGTGAGTCTATTCTGTATGGATGGTTGGGAAAACTGAATGTTCCGTAATTGTTGAGCCTAGTTGGGTTGAAGCGTCTGTCTTTCATCTGTTTGGGAAACCCGTGTTTGTTGTCCTAGTTGACTGTGGTAGCCACGCAGTTCTTGGCTGGGTGTGGTTTGTTGTTGTTGTATGTTCGTTGCTGAGCCTTGTTGTTTTTCTGCTTTGTACGGAAACGAGATTAAGGAAACCGGCTGTATGACATGTGTGTAACCTCTCTCCAGGTGAGGGAGGTGATTGTTGTTGAAGAGATAGGTTTTACCAAGCCTATGAGCGACTCTCTCTAGGTGAGAGAGTGCGCGGAGGAAAGAGAGAGCTCCTGGAAGGAACCCTGTAGCTGCCACAGAGCTTAGAGATTTCCGGTCCAGTCTATTGTTGAAGCCCAAGGCAAGGGAGGTTAGCAGCCGAAGGACTATCTAGGTGACAGAGAAGGTGTATACTCTTGGGGTGGGACAGACATGTGGGGAAGGAGAGTTTGTGGGTAGTGGGCATAAGTGGTTCCTGGGAGAGAATCCTCCTTCTTTTACGTGTATTCTTCCTGTAAACCTTACCTAGCCTAGGATTCCTTACCCGGTGGAGCTTTGTCCTAGCTCGGGGGTGACCTACTACTGAGAGTGATGAGCAGCATGGTCTAAGGCTGGGAGGTTCGTGGAAGGTCTACACGCAGTTGGTGGTGCGTGACAGTTTCAAAGATAAGTGTCACTATGTTTTGTAATTCTGTAATTAATTAAATTTCATACCTATGATTCTTGCAATGTTATCACGTATTTTGTTGTGCATATGAATTATTGTTATTTCCATTAACTCTGAAATGCTAGCAGTAATTCTGTGTTTAACTGTAATTAAGCGTTTTAAGTTCATTAGAATGCATAATGTGTTCCAAAAGTGTTTTTCCGCGTAGTAGCGTTGGCCCGACCGTGGGGTTGATGGTTGGGGGCGTTACAGTATGGTATTAGAGTCTGGTTTCAATGTTGAGCCTGGATGGGCTGGACAAGTGGTCTTTGGACCGAGGGTTTGAGAAGAAATTGTGTCTGGAGGACTAATTTCAGACCTCAGAATGTTTCTGAGTGTCAACGAACTACTTGACCATGTTACAAGCTCAGGAGGTGTAGCGGTATTATAAAACTACAACCGGTGTGGTATATGGCCACAAGGAGAGAGAGAACTCCACACCAGAAGTGTTGGATCAAGTAGATGAAAGTTCAGAAGGAGGGTACCAAGTCATTGGCCAAAAGTCCTTGAGAAGCAGAGTTGGACGGTCAAAATTCTCTGTGGAGAACTCGGGAAATCGCGAGGACCGTAAGATAGCCAGAAGTTGCAAGGTGGTTAGTGGATGGAGAAACTCGCCACCCTAGGATCCAAAATAAACGTGGGTCGTTGATCGTGGTTGGTTTGAACCGTTGGATCATTTCGTGAATTCAGGGATCGTGAACTTGGAGCGCAGGCCAAATTCTTGGTCACTCCAAGTCTCGAATCGCGAAAGAGATTAACAAGGGTAGAATCGGACGGTGGAGCGCTTCCAGGAAGAAGTGTTGAAATCCCGTGAGCCGTCGGATCCAGCCAACTAGCGAGGAAGTTAGGGATGAAGAGCTTTGATAGGTGTAAGCGTAGGAGAGATCTGGATCGTCGGATCAGGGGAGGCTCACAGTCGTTGATCTCATACATGAATTTCCATATCGAAATTCGGGGATTGAAGCAACAAGAGATTTGGAGTTGTTGCATCGTGAACTCCCAGTTCACGAAACTCTGA
Source organism: Picea engelmannii (assembly GCA_009831015.1). Lineage (NCBI taxonomy): Eukaryota > Viridiplantae > Streptophyta > Pinopsida > Pinales > Pinaceae > Picea > Picea engelmannii. The sequence continues at coordinate 587,493 of ML793959.1, forward strand.
AAATATCTGGACCATTAGATCCAAATCATCGAGGATCATTGGATCTCGTACAAGAACTCGTGTATCGGAATTCGGGGATTGAAGTGACAAGAGATTTGGAGTCGCTGCATCGTGAACTCCTGGTTCACGAAACTCCGAAAAGATATGGACCATTAGATCCAAATCATCGAGGATCGTTGGATCTCATACAAGAACTCGTGTATCGGAATTCGGGGATTGAAGTGACAAGAGATTTGGAGTCGTTGCATCATGAACTCTCGGTTACCGAAAACCCGAAACCCGAAGTTCCGAAGTCCCGAAATCTTCGAAGACGGAAGAACCATAGCAGATTTTTAACCGTTGGATGTTGGGTAAACGTGGATCGTCGATCCACCCGATTTACGCAAATTTGGTAAATCGAAACTCCGGGAGATAGATGTGTGTACCTTAAACTCTTCGAAGGTCGAAAGCCTGAGTAGAACCTAGTAGTCTAGCATTTGGTCACGACCTTTGGTTACGAGGGTAGGGGCTAAGAAAGAGGGAGCTATCACCCGAAAATTACAGAGCAGAGCAGAACTCGAAAAATTTGTGAAGTCGAAGCGTTTTCTTAAATCGGAATGGTTTTGAATGTGTGGAATTTGCTAAGAATGACAACCTGACAAATCCCTGTTGTCTTCACGTGTGCTTGCAAAAGCTTAGAAAGTGCCAGAACCGAATAGGGTTGTCATTGAGAGCAAAGAATGGAAGAGGTGCAGATTGCCTCCAATTCAGAGAACGAAAGAGAAGGAAGGAATGTCAACTTGGGAGTCGAAGGGTCAAACTCTAATGGGCAAGGAAAAGAGATGGATAAGGAAGGACATATGATGAAAATCATTGAAAGATTGCAGAAAGATGCCCAGGCTCGCCGAGCTGATAGCCGAAAGCTCATGAAAGTCAGGGATAGGCAAGGTGAATTCAACTTAAGGATGTTGAAGAATCTGGAAAGAATAGAAAAGAAATTGAAAAAGGAGAGTGACTCAAGCAAGACAGAGAGTTGCGGGACCCCTGAGAGGAAAAGAAGATCAAGGAGTGTCAACAGACATCGTCGTCACTCCCCAAAGCATTCCAGTAGGGAATCACACAGTAGTTCAAGCCCATCTCCTACCAGAAAGCACAAGAGATCTGGGATGGATGAATTGAAAGGGGAAATGAACAAGATCAAGCCTCCAACGTTCGATGGAGAACATAAGAAGGAGGAAGATGTCGAAACTTGGTTGCTTGGTATGAGGAAATAATTTCAACTGCAGAATTATTCCTCTCATGCAGAGGGAAAGATTGCCATGTATCAATTGAAGCGAAAGGAATCCATGTGGTGGGATCAACTTGTGCAGGTGCAACACATCAAGGAAAGGGACATCACATGGAAAGAATTCAAGAGGTATTTCGAGAGGAAATACTTAACTAAAAGATATTATGATAGAAAGATGAAAGAGTTCTTCGAACTCAAGCTGGACAACCATACCATTGATGAGTATGAACGAAAGTTTTTGGAATTACTGAAGTATGTTTCGTTCATCAAAGATGTGTCTGTCAGGATTCAGAGGTACCTGAGTGGATTATCGCCTCCTATTGGGGATAAGATTCGGTATGATGACCCAAAGACTATGAAAGAAACGATAAGAAGAGCGAAGTGCTTATTTGAACAACAAAGAGAAAAGCCTACCTTTCAGAAGGCTTGGGATGACCAGAAAAAGTTCAAGAAAGAACAACGGCAGAAGGGAAATAAACCACTCTTTTTCAGAAACAGTCCTCAAGGACAGTCGTCTCTTAGAGAGCCCAGGAAGGTTGAAGTGAGTGGAAAAATGTCAAGGCCGCCACCTATGGAATGTTTGGGTTGTAAAGAAAACCATAGGTACAGGGATTTCCCCCACAAAAATGATAAAGTAAGAGTTCTCCACAATGTTCAGCAGGCTGAAACAGTGGAGGACATGGGCAGTAGAATTCTAAGGATCTATGCGGCCCTGAACAACAAGAAAGTTGAGTATCAGTCGCACATGGTTGAAGTAGAAGGTATGATAAAAAACCAACCATTTACTATTTTAGTTGATTCAGGGGCTAGCCATAGTTATATAGACCCTAGAGTGGTAGAAAGTTTGCATTTGATAAGAAGCAAACATGAAAAGTCTTGGTTAGTGCAGCTAGCTACAGGAACCAAGGGGAAAGTCACGAAGTTAGTCAAGTCCTGTCCTGTAGACATGAATGGACTGAGCACGAAGGTTGATTTGAACATTCTGTCGTTAGGCTCTTATGACTGTCTAATTGGGATGGACTGGTTGGACCAGCACCATGCCATCTTGGATTGTCGGAACAAGGCATTCACTTGCTTATATGAAGAAGGGAATCAAAGAGTCGTCCAAGGAATTCCTAGAGCTGTTACTATTAGATAAATCTCAGAAATGCAGCTGAAGAAGTGCTACAAAAAAGGTTGTCAATTATTTGTAGCCCGTGTGGGAGAAACGCCTAAGGATAAGCTGTCAAGTATTGAGGATCATGAGGTACTTAAAGAGTTCGAAGATGTATTCCAGGAAGTACCTAGACTACCTCCGAAAAGGCATATCGATTTCTCTGTGAACTTGATGCCTGGAGCAGCTCCAGTGTCAAAGGCTCCGTACAGGATGAGTGCGCCAGAACTGAAAGAGTTGCAGTTGCAGCTTGAAGAACTTCTGAAGAAGGGGTATACACGCCCAAGCGTGTCGCCTTGGGGTGCCCTGGTCCTGTTCGTAAAGAAGAAGGATAGAACGCTGAGAATGTGCATCGATTTCAGGCAATTGAACAAAGTAACGGTGAAGAACAAGTATCCTCTGCCGAGGATTGATGATATCTTCGATCAGTTGAAGGATGCAAAGATATTTTCGAAAATAGATCTAAGATCGGAATATCACCAAGTAAGAATAAAAGATGAAGACATCAACAAGACCACCTTTAGAACAAGGTATGGTCATTACGAGTTCACAGTGGTGCCATTTGGACTGTTAAATGCACCCGTTGTTTTTATGAGCTTGATGAATGGAGTATTCAAGGACTATCTAGACAAGTTTGTCATCGTCTTCCTAGATGACATTCTGGTGTATTCTAGGACTGAAGAAGAACATGAACAACATCTGAGGATGGTGTTGCAGGTGCTAAGAGAGCACCAACTATATGCCAAGCTGAGCAAGTGCTCGTTTTATCAGGAACAGATCCATTACTTGGGACATATTATCTCGAAGGATGGGATAGTAGTAGACCCTGAGAAGATTGAAGCCATTAGAGAATGGTCAGTGCCAAGGAATGTAATGGAAGTTAGATCCTTCATGGGATTGGCTGGTTATTACAGAAGGTTCATTGCAAGGTTTTCCAAGATAGCTCACCCTATCACTTCCTTACAAAGAAAGGGGAAACGGTTTCACTGGACAGAGGGATGTGAGGAAAGTTTCCAGCGATTGAAGCAACTGTTAACCAGTGCTCCAATCCTGAGGATTGCAGATCCAAAAGCAGATTTCATAGTATGCACTGATGCATGCAAAGAAGGACTGGGAGGGGTCCTCAGTCATAACGGATTCGTAATCAGTTATGAGTCCAGGAAATTAAAAGAGCACGAGAAGAACTATGCAACCCATGACTTGGAGTTGGCATCCATAGTTCATGCTCTAAAGAAATGGAGGCATTACCTCATGGGAAGGAGGTTTGAACTCATAACAGACCATAATGGTATGAAATATTTGTTTGATCAACCAACCTTAAACGCTAGACAAAGTAGGTGGATGGAATTTCTATGTGAGTACGACTTTGAGATCAAGCATATCAAAGGAAAGGAGAATAAAGTGGTTGATTCAATCAGCAGGAGGGTGCATGAATTACATGCTACAACCATTAGCATGTATTAGACTAATATTAAAAGCAGAATTCTAGAGGCTGCAAATGCAGATCTGCAGTACAAAGAATTGGTAGCCAAGCTACAACAGGGTAAGATGCCACAAAAGATGGAAATTTATAAATTGGAAACAGATGGAATATTGTTGTACAAGAACAGAATTTTTGTACCCGATGTCCAGTGCTTGAAACAAATGATTTTGCAGAAGATGAATAATGTGCCTTATGCAGGGCACCCTGGATATCAGAAAATAGTAGCAGCAGTCAAGAGCCATTACTTTTGGTCGGGTATGAAGAGAGAGATCGTTGAATAAATCGCTAGATGTATGGAGTGCCAGAAAGTTAAAGCTGAGCATAGGCACCCAACAGGGTTGTTGCAACCTTTACCCATTCCTGAGTGGAAGTGGGAAGTAGTAATGATGGATTTTATTACGGGATTGCCTAGAACAGCCAAGCTGCATGATTCGATCATGGTGGTGGTGGACAAGCTTACAAAAGCTGCCCATTTTATTCCACTGAAAACTACTCACAAGGCAGCAGATGTTGTTGATATTTTCATAAGGGAAGTGGCACGATTGCACGGAATTCCTAAAACGATTGTGTCCGACAAAGACCCGAAATTCACCTCGAATTTATGGAAAGGATTGTTCAAAGGATTCGGAACAAATCTGAACTTTAGTACAACTTATCATCCTGAGTCTGATGGACAGACATAGAGGGTGAACAGAGTAATAGAAGACATACTGAGAATGTATGTGATGGACAAACCATCAAGATGGGAAGACTACCTACACTTGGTAGAATTCTCCTACAACAATGGGTATCATGCATCGTTGAAGATGAGCCCATTTGAAGCACTTTATGGAAGAAAGTGCAATACTCCAGTGAGCTGGGATAATCCAGCTGATAGAACAGTAGTTGGGCCAGAGTTGCTCAAGGAGATGGAGGACCAAATGATAAAAATTAAGCAGAATTTGAAAGTTGCCCAGGACAGGCAGAAAATTTATGCTGATAAGAACAGAACCCACAGAGAGTTCAAAGTGGGTGATCATGTTTTCCTAAAAGTGAAAGCTAACAGGAGTTCCCTGAAGCTGGGAAGTTGCGCCAAGTTGGCAGCCAGATTTTGTGGGCCATTTGAAATCCTGGAAAGAATTGGGCCAGTTGCATATATGCTTGCATTACCTACATCCATGACTGTACATAATGTGTTTCATGTTTCATTTCTTAAGAAATATATACCATATGTTAATCATGTTATCGATTGGAATGTGATTCAGGTGGAACAAGAAGGTGTCTTGCAAGTGCATCCTGTGCGCATATTGGACACGAAAAAAAACAGCTCCGGAATTGAGCTATAGGGATTGTAAAGGTCCAGTGGAACTGGTACGGTCCTGAGGACGCGACATGGGAGCATGAAGATGTTATGCGGGCAGAGTACCCGCATCTTTTTGAAATTTTTGAAAAGCTTGCAGATGCAGTGTAAAGTTGCACTGAGGACGGTGCAAAAATAAGGGGAGGGGATTGTAATGTCCCCAAGGTCGAGCCCTGTTGTAAATCATGTCTATGAAGTATAAAGCTTGCATTACGAATTGTAATTATGTTTTATAGGCTGGTGAGCCAAGTCATATAAGCTAGTGGGCTTATGTGTTATTAGGCCAGGGAGCCTAAGTGTTGAAGGCCAGGAGCTTGATTTTTTGTACATGTAATTATGCACAGTATTAATACAAAACATCTTTGTGTGCGGACCGACCACGATGAATGAGTGATGGGGGACTAAGCATCCACAAAGCCTGGGTAAGAGAGAGGGGGTTGAGAGGTTGGAAGAGGGGCTAAGCTGAGGGGGCTTAAACCCTTGAGAATAATATTACATTATTACTATTCCAAAGCTGTGTAAATGTGATGTTTTATCCTAAGTTCTTTGGAAGGACGAGTGACTTCCAAATGGGAAGGAACGAGCTTCATGGGTGACAAGTGTCAACCCAAGCGCATGCAGTTAAAACTATTGAGTTGATCCATGATGGGGTTCCTCCTTCATTCTACCGTCCACTGTCTGAACCAGGAATCCCGTATGACCTCTGCAAGAATACCCTCATGCAAATCTAAAACCAAAAAGGCCTGTGTTGATTTTTGGAGGAGCCGGTACACCCTCTGTCAAAACCGTTGAGTCTATGTTCGACCTTCACGTGGATTTCTTATCACGCATCCCCAAAACCCAGAACCATGAGTCTGTTCTGTATGGATGGTTGGAAAAACCAAATGTCCCGTAATTGTTGAGCCTGGTTGGGTTGAAGCGTTTGTCTGTCATCTGTTTGGGAAACCTGTGTTTGTTTTCCCAATTGACTGTGGCGGCCACGCAGTTCTTGGTTGGGTGTGGTTTGTTGTTGTTGTATGTTCGTTGTTGAGCCTTGTTTTTTTTTGTTTTGTACGGAAATGAGATTAAGGAAACCAGTTGTATGACCTGTGTGTAACCTCTCTCCAAGTGAGGGAGGTGATTGTTGTTGAAGAGGCAGGTTTTACCAAGCCTGTGAGAGACTCTCTCCAGGTGAGAGAGTGTGCGAAGGAAGGAGAGAGCTCTTGGAAGGAACCCTGTAGCTGCCACAGAGATCAGAGATTTTCGGTCCGGTCTGTTGTTGAAGCCCAAGGCAAGGGAGGTTAGTAGTCGAAGGACTGTCTAGGTGACAGAGAAGGTGTATACTCCTGGGGTGGGACATGCATGTGGGGAAGGAGAGTCTATGGGCAGTGGGTATAAGTGGTTCCTGGGAGAGAATCCTCCTTCTTTTACATGTATTCTTCCTATAAACCTTACCTAGCCTAGGATTCCTTACCCGGTGGAGCTTAGTCCCAACTCGGGGGTGACCTACTGCTGAGAGTGATGAGCAGCGTGGTCTAAGGCTGGGAGGTTCGTGGAAGGTCTACACGTAGTTGGTGGTGCGTGACAGTTTCAAAGATAAGTGTCACTATGTTTTGTAATTCTGTAATTAATTAAATTGCATACCTGTGATTCTTGCAATGTTATCACGTATTTTGTTGTGCATATGAATTATTGTTATTTCCATTAACTCTAAAATGCTAGCAGTAATTCTATGTTTAACTGTAATTAAGTGTTTTAAGTTCATTAGAATGCATAATGTGTTCCAGAAGTGTTTTTCCGCGTAGTAGTGTTGGCTTGACCGTGGGGTTGATGGCCGGGGGCGTTACACCTACCTTCCCAAAGCCTTTTCATTATTGTGCCATGATCAAAGACCTTTCTAGGTCAACTATCTGACTTAAGAAAAAAAAAATGTTTTCATTTAACTGATGCACCATGTGTTCTTACAGCTGATGACTATTCCCACTACTCGGCCATGGGTCTACCCCGATTCTGACTTTGTTTCTTTTCCCTACCCTCCAAGCCAAACCCTCACCAACTATTGGGAAGGAATTTAAAAGTACTTTCCATATGATTGTATAGTTTAAGGAACTTTTAATTGGTCACCTCACCTAATATTCTAAGGGTACTGGAGTTATATACTTCTGATAAACTACACTTGTCCACAGATTTTGCATTACAATTAACCTCCAACTGGATTTAGCTGCTAGTGCTTTTGAGAATAAGAATATATTATTTAATCCCCATCTTCCCAACAATTTTGGGGCAGCTAAAACTTCCCAATATGCTCAGGGCACTACATGATTATCCTTGGATCCCTCCCACATGAATTTGAAGCAGATTCTTCTGGCTCTTTCCAGAATACCTTTTGGGATCCAAGCAAGAGACATCCAATACACTAGGATAGCCTCGAGCACCGATTTATCCAAAACCACCCTACCAGCCCTAGAAAGCCACCTAAAACTCCATCCCTTTAACCTATTTTCCAATTTTTCCAGCATCCACGGCCAGTCCCCCTTCCTGTAGTTGTTTGGATTTAAGTGAAAACTGAGATATTTAAGGCCTTCATCAAGCCCCTTTTTTCTCAAAAGGAAAAAGACCCAGGTAAATCTCGACTTCTGCCCTTTCCATTTTGTGAATAGATAGAGTAGATTTGCTTCTATTAATTTCCATACCCATAGCTTTCCCAAAGAGGTCTAAAATAGTAACCAACTTTTCAACATCCCTTCTAGCCCCACTGCAAAAAATTGAAATATCATCCACAAATAAAAGATGAGTCACCCGAAGGTTTGGATCAATGGAAATACCTTGGATCTCTCTCTACTCTTTTTCCCATGTTAACGCTCGACTTAAACCTTCTTCCACTAAAATAAAAAGGAGTGGGTACAAAGGGCACCCATGTCTCAACCCCCTTTCTACATGAAAAAACCCTGAAGTTGAACCATTAATCAAGACATCAAATGATATTGTGGTTATACAACACATCACCCAGTTGATGAAAGGGACTCCAAACCCCATATGTGTTAGAAGCATCTGGATGTAGAGCCAACTTACACGGTCATAAGCCTTTGAGAGATCAATCTTGAGAATACCACCTTTTTCCTTTATCAATTTTACTTTATGATTGACCTCATGTGCCACTCCAATCACCTCATGGATCTGTCTCTCTTCCATAAAACCAAATTGTTCCTTGGAAATGTTGGCTGAAAGCACAGTTTTGAGTCTTCTTGCAATAATTTTAGAAACCACTTTATAAATACAATTGCATAGTGATATGGGATGAAAAGCATCCAAGTAAGAGGGATCATCTAGTTTGAGGATAAGGGATATAAATGTGGAGTTTAAAGGGGCATGCATATGTCCTTTTGATCTAGTCTCCTCCACCACTCTTAGAATATCTACTCCAATAAGATCATAGAGTCCTAAGAAAAACTCAATTGGACACCCATCTGGCCTGTGGATTTTATCTTTCTGAAAACTATGGATCACCTCCTTCAATTCTTCCTCCATAACTTCTACCATTAAGTCCTGATTTCTTCATCGACAAAACTGGGAAAGAAAAGGGCCAGTCTTACTATGTCTCCCAAAGAATCCCTCTAATCCGCCTTAAAAAGGGTTTGGAAATGGGCCTTCCCTAAACGAGCCAAACCTTCAAAAGAAGAAATCTTTCTTCTCACTGGGTCATTGAGACTCCATATGGTATTAGCCATTTTCCTTCCTTTTGCAAAGGCCTAGAAAAAATTTGTATTTTCATATCCCTTTTCCAACCAAATGGATCTATTTTTTAATCTCCATTCTGCCTCCCTTTCCTCCAACAATTTTCTCCTTCGTCCCTCCAACTCCCTCAGCTTCTCCTTTGAGGTTGTCGAAATGAAACCCCCACCCTCTGAATCATAGATTACTTGAAGAGCCACTTCAATATCTATGAGATCATGGATGTCCCTCTACTTCTTAGCCCTAGCCCAGGATATTGTAGCTTGTTTGATCCTTTGAATATTTGCAACAAATTGAACACTTTCATGATCCCCTACATTGGCATCAAATGGGATCCAATGGTCTTTAAAAAGAGAGATAAAACTCTCCTCCTTTAACCATTCTGAATAGAACTTAAAGGACCAGGGGGATTTATGGGCCCTGTAGCTATTTCCAAGAGAATGGGGGAGTGGTCAGATACTCCCCCACCCATTGCCTTATCTGGGGAAAATCCTACATCAAAGCTTTTAATACTAAAACACGATCTAGCCTTTTTTCTACTCGATCCTCACCAACCCATTTGTTCCTTCATGCCGCACACAACTTAACCAGTGGTATATCAATCAACTTCATCCTTCTTATTAACTGATCAAAGAAATCCGACAAGGAGTCCTGCCTCGCTCTTGGGCCCCAAATCTTCGCATTCCCCAAGGAAAAATTTAAATCACCTCCCAAGATGAGCAATTCGGTTTTAATAAATGATTTCTGAGCTAAAGCCTCCCAGTAAGGGGAGTGGTCCTGGTAAGGCCCATAAATATTTAAAACTGTTAGCTCCTTCTCCACACCCAATTACTCCCAATCCACAATCAAATCCCCAATAATTTTCAACCTTTATTTTGTTTGTATTCCAACCAGTTACCACACCTCCTGAACAACCAATAGCATCCAATCCCACAAAATCCCAATTTTTATAGAGAGCTCTCAACCAAGGGACGATAGTTGCTTCTTCTCCCATAGTTTCTTGAATAAGTAAAATTTTAGGTTGGCTTGACTCCACAAGCCTATGGAGAGAATATTTTTTGTGAGGGCCTGCCAACCCCCTACAACTAAATGAGATTAATTTCATTAGGGAACCCCCTCCAAGGAACCTGCTACTCTAATAGCCCCATAAATTGAACGTTGTTTCCCTTCAACAATATCAATCATAGCTCTATTCTGGGCTTTGTAGAGGTGAGATCTCCTTCCTCTTCCTTTACCTCCTTGGTTGAGCATAATATTTTTACCAAGTCCGCCATCCCTACCCCCACCCCCTACAGGCCTATTCCATAGTTTATAGATCACTCCTTCTTCTTCGGAGTCCAAAGATGAACTAGTCTCAGGAGGGAAAGGTGAGGGGGAAGAAACATAAATAAAATGAGATGAGGTACATGGAGCAACCGGTGGAACAAGTTTCATAGCAAGGGGTATTGTTGGATAGGGGGAACCTGGATACCTTTGAGAGAGCCAATCCAATCCTATCCTAAAAGGGCCAAAGAATTAATAACAAAATTTAAAGGAGGTGGAAGAGGGAAGTTCATAAAAAAAAAGATGAGATCCCCTAGAGATACTCCTAAGCCCGCCTGGGAGACCCATCATCCCTGAAATCCTCGAATAGATCTCCTTCATGCCTTGGACTGGACGATTAGGGATAAACCTTCTCCCCGGGCTTCCCCCTTCTTTCCTCTGCTACCAATCATGTCGAGGAATCTTCTTTTCCCAACTTTCCTGGAGGAGACATAACCCCTTCTGTCGTCGACATTGTCCTTTCCCAAGTTTGACTATGTCCAGAACCCCCCTAACTTGGTTGAAAAGGAAAAGAATAGTGGCTAGCTACATGCCCATATTTATGACATCTTCGACATCTAAAGGGGATACCTTGATAGTCCAATTTCTGAAGAAAGTGGACACCCCACTTGATCAGTTTCATCTCTTCAACTATCCCAACTATCACATCCAACATAACCAGAATCTGGGCAAAAAACATCTTTCTGGAGCTGTGGAAAGACATATCAACATCCATATAGGTCCCCAATGCATTGCCCAATTATTTGAAACTTAATTTCGTCCAAAACTTTGGAGGCAGACCTAGGAACCAGACCCATGTGGGCATGCCATTCATTCACTCCTTGCTAGCATTGAAAAGGGGGGTCCATTTTTTTAACAGCAGAGGTGTTGAGTCAATAAGCCAAGGTTTTTTCAATACCCATTCTGCATCTTCATTCTTCCATAATTTGAATAGAATCCATCCTCTAGATAGTGTTGACGGGAGATGTCTTTAGCCCAAGACCAGGCCACCAAATCCTTCAAATTTCTGACACCAAATTGTGTTCCACGTGCCTTGCTAGCACCGCCAAATTTTCCATGTCTAGCACCTATGGAATGGTTATGTCTTTCCCTAACACCAAGTTGATCAAGGCCCCAGAGGATTTTACCCATTTGTTCTTTCGATGCTTTATTTCCCATCTGATGATATGTTTTCCCCAACACCTACTTCATGACCCCCTTCCCACAAAATTTGTAAGCTCGTCGCAGACCCACCTTGCCCCGAAACCAGATCAACCCCAAGGGTACCATCCGAGAATCATGACAGCGCCAAAAAAGAATCAACAAAACCTAGTGACGACGAGGAAGGTAGCGGAGGATCTGACCCAAAACTGGATACTGAAAGGTTAAAAGTTGAAATGAGCCCCAAAGAGGATAAGGGTGTTCATCATAGAATCCCAGAGAGAGGGGCCATGTCGGGTAGGAAAAATAAGAACCGTCCCCAAAACCACATCATTCTCCTGCGCGTAGATCCACTTGATGGTTGAGAGATGAAGGAAACAAATGTTCAAATATCGCAGAGGTCCCCCTTTGAGAACCCTCGTCCTTGAGCCTCGGCTCCTTCTAGAGGCTTGGAAACTCCACTCCTCCATTCAAAAAATACCCTAAGGCTCCAGACCCATGGAAACCAACTGAAAACGGTGACACAATGTCATCCCGAGAGAGACTGTCGTTACTCCTGAACCTTGAAAAACCCACATTTGTTTCCCCCCTAATTCCCAAGGTTGATGCCACGAAACTACCACCTGTTTCTGGAGCGAGACGTTGCCCATATGACAAGTTCCAGATCACCTGCTCCTCTAGCGGGTCCATCGAATAATCTACTAATTCCTCCTCGTCAACCATGTAAAACCGGAAAAAGGGGAAAATGATAGGATGTTGGCTGAAGACAACAAGGGATAACCCAAAGGCAACTGAAAATGGTCTCCTACCCTAGACCCAATGAAAAAATGGAAAACCCT
>ML793959.1:600151-631493 GCA_009831015.1 Picea engelmannii
TTATATATGTTTATTTTTTTAATTTTTAATTTATTTATTGTGTCGAAAGGTGCATTATACAATCCAATATGAGGAAGATGTGTAATTCCTTCGGTGCTCAATATGGAGTTGACATGTAGCATTTAAAAAAAAATTACAAAAAAAAAAATTCAATGTTGCCATAAATAAACTATTTCAATATCCACCTTAAATAAACTAATTTTATATCCACTTTATATATAGAGATCAAATAATTGATAATAAATCAGTGTAGATCCATCTTAACTTTAGGATCTATCATGCGCCCAGATGAATTAAATTCCTAGAGAAGCAATTTTTTTTTAGTACAAAACTTGAAGAAATGTTTGCATCTCTAAGGATTTGATGCCTCTTGGCACATGATAGATCCGGAGTTAAGATGGATCTACGTTGGTAAATATATGTTATATATCTATTTTATATTAAATTGTTTTCTTAATTTTGTTTTAAAATATTATATGAAAATTATAAAATATAGTTTTATTTTCTCATGCAACTATTAATACCTAATTTATGGGTAAAAGGTTAAATTGTAACTAGAGTAGTATATGGTTTCATATATGAGGTAGCCACAATCATGATCACTAGAGATACTCACTTTCTTACATGTACTATTTAGGATGAATTGGTCTAAAGCTAGTCTTCCTTAAATGTAAGGAAATATGTTAATGACCCATGACCTATATGCATATGGCATAACTGGCATACAAACTATTAGCCAATTATTTTAGGTAGCTTGGTTTTTTTTAATTAACAATAATGGGTCGATGTGATAACAATTAATAATGATTATTCTCATTAACATTTGATAATTAAATTATAATAAGTTTTATCACCTTAAAAAAATATTACTAAATAAATTATATATTTTATTAATAAAAACATTTGAATTTCACTTAACTATTAATTTGAATTTGACCATTAATTTGAATTTCACTTCACTATTAAATTAGTTACATGTTTATGTTTTTTTTTTTTTTTAATGATTTTTGAAAATACAACTATATTATAACTTCATCTTGATTTGAAAAAAAATGTTAATAGTAGATATACATGGAATAATGATAGGTGATATATGTCCATCACTATTATATAAAATAACATAGGGCAACCAATACAATATTAATCCACTTAAAATACCAAGAATAACATAGGGCAACCAATACAATATTAATCCACTTAAAATACCAAGGGTATGTTTCATAGCAAACACAAACCCGTGTGTATTTTTTTATTTCCCCAATTTAAGGTAGAGTTGGAATTCATATTTAATGTTGAATACGATAATTTTATAGAGTAGGAGGTTAAATTATTTGTATTTTAAGGTAAAGTTGGAGTTCATATATTTAATGTTGAATACGATAATTTTATAGAGTAGTTATTTGTATTAGTTGACTAGGACTTGGTTTAGTTTAGATTGTTATAAGGTTAAAGGCCTCCAAAACCATTTAATAAAAATGGTGGCCTACTTGCATACCCTTTCTATTTATTATCAAAAGTTTGCTAGAGTTAGACTTGTAGAAGCTTACTTGTACCCCTTCTATGTATTATCAAAAGATAGCCAGAGTTAGACTTGTAGGGGTGAGTCAAGTGTGCACTTTGCACATATTTTATTGGTAAAATTACTAACTAAGTATGAAGTATTGTGGGGTGCAATTTTATTTCTAGTTATTTAATCTTTGTGTTTGGTTGGTTGAGTACAATTCTATTTAATTTGAATTGTTAGAGGGTGAAAGGTCTTCTAGATAGGTTTTAGATAATTGGAAAGGATTTGTAAGCAATTGTGTGTGGTTTAAATTTTTATTAAGATATTGTGGTTTAATCGTGATTTATAAAATCCAATATTTTTTACATTTTTCATTTATTTATAAAATAATTTTTTATTACAATTTTAATAATCAAAACTTATGATTCCAACTTTTCATTAAAAATAAATAAAAAAAATCCTACTCAATTTGTAAATAAATCAAAATAAAAAAAATTTAACCAAACTAAAAAAGTTTAGTCTGCATATAAAAATATCCTCCACTTGCTCTTTAAATCATTAAGTGGTGATGGGACGGCTAAAAATAGATTCTCTAATCATGTCTCTCGAGAGCCTTGGACGAAAAGATACGACCAAAAGTTTGTATAAGATGAGCCTTGGACAAGCAGATATGACCAAACGCCTATTTATTAATATTTATAAGATGTGTATAGTAGTGGATATGGCATTATATACGAAAGTTATGCGGGTCAATATCAAATGACGTAATACTGAACATGCTCTTGGGAATATTGTATAATTTAAAAATATATTATAACGTAAATTAAATGTATGGTTTTTCACTTTCTCATAATTAGAAATAAATTAGATTTTAGTGTATGTTTTCTATGGATTCTGTTTTTTCCTCGACAGGGCGACGAATTAATGTTCTCTGGATTATGTTTTTTCTCGGCTCACATAAGGTGGGTTCCATCTGTCAAAGATATATATATTCTTTAACAACCACTAGCCAAAGTTTCACAATCATTTTTTCTGGTTACGTCGTATTTAGTAGTAGGTTGGAAGTAGTTTCTAGCTATTTATAATTTTTTAATTTATTTTTCCTTCTTTTCAGATAAATATATGTAAGTATATAACTTTTTACACCAGTTTCGATAAATATATTTAAGTATATCATTTTTTTACACCAATTGCGAGTTTCAATGTCACCTGCCACACTCAACATTTACAATTTCAGACATTTCCCCTTTTAGGGAATGGCCTCATCAGCTCCCAACTATTTATCATAGTCAAATTATGGTGTTCTTCAGTTTAAAATAAAATAATTTGGATCTCACCCTCCCTATCTGACATGTGATCTTCTGTAACTCAATAAGATAAATTAAAAATAATAATTAATCCCATTTACAATTAAATCTAATCGATACGCGGTGATAATTCCAATTGGAAGGCATTACTACACTCTTTTCCAAAGTCCCTGGTCGACCTTATTTTCTCCCTTAATTGAGAAGTTCAACCATACCTGACCTTGGATTTGGAAATTATTTGATGTTGAATGCTTATCACATGGCTTACGAGAGTTCAATTTGGATCTTTACTTTCGGAAGGTTACACTTTTTTCACATATTCCAACCAATGTTATGTTGATTCCAAGGCTAGCATCGGTCTTCTGAATAATCCATGTGGTGGCACTGGAATAAGGTTATGTAGAGTGAGTGCAGCTCTGTTAGAAGTTGAATATGGATTTTCTTAGCAACAAATATCTTTAAGTTGTCGTTTGATCAATGGCTTGATCTGGATCACAACTTGGTACCTTGTCATTGTTTCATAATTTATTTATTTTTATTTTTTAATAGAAGGTGGTATTAGCTGTGAGTCCAATCACATTTGGTATTAACACCACAAAAGTTTGTGATAATTGGTTTGGGATCTTCTTAGACATTATGCCTTAATGGTAAGGGTCAAACCAACCAAGATATTCCTTGGGTTATTTTTTATATTTTCATTTGTAATTGGGGTTATTTCTTGCATTTTTACTTGTAATTGTCGAGGGATTTGCTTTATCTTTTCAAAAGTGTATGTATATTTTTTTTTCTAAGAAAAAAATCACAATTTTTGTTCCAAGCATTTTCACTTGTAATTGTTGATGGATTTGTTTTATCTTCTCCAAAAGTTTTAGAATTTTTGTATGTACATTTTTTTCAAGGAAAAAAAACACAATTTTTGTTCCAAGCATTTTTACTTGTAATTGTTGATGGATTTGCTTTATCTTCTCCAAAGATTTTAGAACATTTTTAGAGTCTTCAAAGAATTGTAATTGTTGAACACATTTATCCATTACAATCTTAAGAAGAAATCTAAGAGCCAACAATTATGCATGGTTATTTGAACTTGGACCTAAGTCCACCTTGAACTTTAACCAATGACTATCTGATATGAAAATTAAACCACTAGCACTACTGAAACCAGTTGGTCCTTATCTAGCCCCATCATAGAATCCCCAAGCATTAAATTTATCAATCAATAGGTCACCCATATGTATTGGAGGCCTCTCTTTAACAACCATTCTACACACCTAGAATAGAGAAAAAAATGAGTGAGTAGACCTGAAAAGTAAGGAGTCGCCTATCATCAAATAACCGAGAATTTAAATGCTAGTCAAATTCCCTATAGGATTATACATGGGAGTGCTCTAAACTATTTTAGCTCCTTTCTATCAAACCATTTCTTTAAACACTCCTCCATTGAAGATCCACACCATACCTTCATCCTTCCAAATATGTTGGGAAAAAGGGCAACGTATAACCAATTGAGTGATGGTTTCAACATCTCTCCTACACAAGACATAGAAACTAGAACCTTGCCTACATCTCTATTGCATTACCTCCCAAGTTAAAGTATTGTTCCTTACTGCTAGCCACAAAAATATTATGGTCTTGTAATGTACCCAACCACCCCTATACATTTTTGGGGTAGTGAGGTAATCCAAATTATTTCCCACCAACATAAAATTATGCTATGTTAGCTTTGATACCACTATGTAATATACCCAACCTTCTAGCTAGGTTGTAATCCACATCTTCAACCTCTGATACCATATTTCTCCATTGTCCTGTTGTTAATGAATTAATATATGTAGGCATAACACTGCAGGATTATGCATAAAAACTAAACATCATATAATTCATAACATTAACATTAATTCAACATAATCACACATAAACCATAAACACTTATCTTCTGGGGAATTAACACCAACTAGTTGCAAACAAAGGATGTTCCACCCAACCATAGGCTCGTTTTTTCCTGTCATATTTCTGCAACAGGGCCACCCCCGAGATGAGGCTATGACTCCACAAGGATGAAATCTCCTATGCTGGCTCTAATCCTTTCACACACATCCCAATTTCCCAACATATCACAATCTATAACATCTTACAACAATTCCAATCCATTAGCTCTCTTTCCCCATAAGCCTACACAACCCAAGGAATGGGATTCCCTTCTTTGCCATGTAGTCCCTCAGTATAGGTCCCACTTTCTTCCTGGGCTCCAACATAGATTGGTCAAGAAATCTCATTGGTGGGGACTCAAGAAATTCTCAATTGTAATTAAGTTAATCAATGTCCACCATGTCCTTTGCATAGGATCAAAATTTCCTCATGGTTTCAGGGAAACAATTCCCATATTTTATCACAACCATAATTGTCATAATTTCTATTACAACCTTAGTGCAGTAGTTTAGGCTCAAAGACAATTTCCCTAGGAAGAATGACAAAATAATCCCTTGTATGACCAAAATGCATGGATTATATTTGCATGAAGGGGAGATACCATGTGCCTTCATAAGAATCCCATGTATCTCACTTCCCCCACTAACTCCAAGGTTGATATGACTTAGGATGACACAAGCAAAAGACTTTAGATTAGGAATAAAATAATATTATTTGGCTTTGGCCCCTTTGAGCCCCCTACACCCCCTTTCTTTCCTCTCTTATGGAATCATAGCTCCCCATGTTTTCCATCCTTCTCCATCTGTAGCATGTGATGTATTTTATTATTATTCAATGTACATTTACATATTACATTGTTTGGATCTTATCCTTTCATCACATATATTTACATTTCTATTTTAGGGATTCCACTAGGGGTATTATATTGCCCCCTAGATTTTTCACCGTCATTAGTGTGCATCACCATGTTACATATACATTTCCATTCTAGGGGATCCAATGGGGGCTATTACATTCCCCTCCCCCTATATTTTGCACCATCCTCAGTGCACTTCACCATTATATACAATAAATTTACATCAAAATGTTAAACCTATGCACATATTCCTTCCACATTTTATCCTCTAGCTCACATGCCAACTTTTTAGGTTGTAGTGCATCTAATGGATCTTTATCATGAGCACCTTGATCTTGTTGTCTAGTAGACATACTAGTTATAGTTGGCAGTCCCCTTCAAGTTCTGCACAATATGCTCATATGGTATTTCATTCTCCCCCCCCCTTGGAATAACACCATCCTTGGTGTTCTTCTTTCTAGGTTGATCTATAAACAGTAGGCCTATAGCTTGTCCATTTCATCAACATGGATCATTTATGGAAATAAACAATTGCTTATTTGAAAACTTTGTTTTTGAGATGGGTGTTTGAGATTGGTATGTTGACTGTGTTGCCAAAGCTAATGCTCATCCACCGATCCAGTGAATTGTGCTTTAATTTGGCTTCAAGATTTCACTACTTTGTTGCACATACAAATTAATGGAACCTTATTTATTATTGTTCATGCACTCATTCAAACAAATAATAACAAGATGCATGGTTGTGGGTTCAATTGCTCAACACAAATATCTTTAGAAGGTAAAAAAACCATCATCGAATTAATCTAGGTCACCTGTTGTAAAAATAACCATCACCAAGTAAAAAAGAGTGTGCCTATTGTGGTGTCATAGCCACAACGTCTCTCATTCATAAATAAAAATACAAACATATTGTATTACAAAGGGGGTTACAATTACTAGATTTGCAAAACTACAAGAGATGGATTCTCATGTTGTTTGCTATCCAATATCATATACAATTAGACTAATGGCTGATTACATAATTCCTCAATAGACCTGGAATTCCATCTCACTTTGGCACTTGACCTCAATAGAATCTATTATTTACCCTACTCTATTTTATTACCCTGTTACTAGCCAACGATCAATTAATGAGAAATCAATGCAATTCTAGGATATCTTTTGGAGTTTACACAATTCCCTAAGTAATCAAACTCAAACCAAAACCACAATAAGCCTTCGTAGAGAAGATTACACAACTTCACAGTATAAACAAAAAATATTTATTTTGCTCGAGAAATTCCTTACAAAGGGTGAGCTATGCATGCTCAGAAGTCTCATGCATTTTTACTCACTAATAAAAATTTTAGATGGCCATGGCTCAGAGACACCTTCACTCACCATCGACGGACTCCTTGACTCCTTTGTGCTCTAATCTTCAAGTAGTTTTTACTCTTCGAGCTCTCATCTCTACTCTTCAAGCTTCCCAAGTTCTCTTTTCATACCCATGTTGATGTCTTTATTCACTACAACGTTCATTTTTAATGGTGATGCCTTGGAAGGCCAACCATCACAATGGTTTGTTTCCACTTCCAAGTAAATTCTTGACATTTTCTCAACTTTGCCAAAAAGTTAAAATAAAAAATAGTTACATGCTTATTACAAATTTACAAGAGCTTTGACAAGGATCCAATTCGTATCACACCTCCCCATTTGTATGTTTTTGGTCCCCAAAAGCTGGAACATTAAGTAGATGGAAGCACATGGCCTCCATTTTCTTCTCCATATCCATCGATCCATTACTAATGAAGGTTGTTTGTTCTTACTTGTCTACCCCTATCTTGCTCATAGAGGAGTTATTCTCTCTCTCTCTCCCTTTATGAGATTTGACAAAGTATGCCTTGCCACCCTTGACCAAGCGATACTTGTTTTCTCTCTTGTAGAAGGTAGCATCCCTATCCCACGGGAATGGACTACCAAACATCACTCCATATGCATCTAGTGGTGCAACTTCACATTCTACTCCAACAACATAGCTAGCATTAATGGAAAACTTGATTTTACATCTCCAAGTGATTCTCATAACTATTTCCCCTTACAACTATATCGGTGAACTTGGTTGCACTAGATCATAAGTTTCTAGACCAAGCTCATCAACTAATGTTTCATAAACCAGATAACATTGAGAACCATTGTTACACAGAGCATTTACCTTCCAATTCTTTACTTGAACTTTGATTCATAACAGTGCATGTTTATCTCCACTTTCCTTTAACTACTACAATGTGGTGCAAATTACGACTTTGTCCAAATCAAAGGTTATTTCTGCCACTTATTCTTTTTTCTTGATAGTTGCATTTTCTTCCCTCTTGGACTTTAGCCACTTTGGACATAATGTCATATGAAGTTTCTAGCACTTCTCTTCTGTGTGCCCATCCACGTCACAATGTTTGTATTTCCTATTAGGATCCCTCCTTTTTTCAGTTGTGACTACCATCTTCTTGTCTCTTCTCTTTTTGGTTTCTTCTTGGCCCATATGTTGCTACCCCTTCTTGGAGTCCAACTCAATATAGAGAGATATTTTTCTCGCTTCGTCTATGCTTTTCACACTAAGAAGTTGTGATTGTCTTTGAATATGGTTGAAAAGTCCTCAAAGGTACTTAACCACCACCCCTAGCTCTTCCAAAGAGATACCCAACTTGATGGCCTACCTTCCGAACTCATAAGTATATTCTTTCACCCCTTGTCCCTGTTCTTGCCAAAAGAACTGCCACTTCATGAGTTGCTCCTCTTCGTAGCCTATGGAATAACATTTTGACTTCAGTAATCCTTGGAGTCCTCCCATTTTGTAATCATGAGATTATTGCATATCCTCAATGCATGCACATAACTCTGCCACCATATCAAAGCATGTCCAAACATCTTCAAATGGGTAAAATAAATTTGTTGTGCTTCTTAGATTTAATAAAGGCCAAAATAAACTTACATTTATTTCAACCAACTATTCAAAAATTCAACATTAACTTACCATCAAATATTAATATATGAAGCTTCACTTCAAGTTTGGAAGGAACAATAGAAGATTGAAGAAAAAAAATGATGTCATTACCTAAGTCCTAAGTTTCCAAGCGTCTCGCCTTTGGAATCTTCCAATCTAACCTTGTGTTCTCTATGATTAGTCTTTCTTGATTGTGCTTCTTTACTCTTCATTACCAACAACAATTGTGGTAATCGTATTACCATCTCTTTTAGGTTGGAAGTAGTTTCTATCTATTTATAATTTTTATTTATTTTCCTTCTTTTTAGACGAATATATTTAAGTATATCACTTTTTACACCAGTTTCCATAAATATATTTAAGTATATTACCTTTTTACACTAATTGCGAGTTTCGATGGCACCTGCCACACTCAACATTACGATTTCAGACCTTTCCCCTTTTAGGGAATGGCCTCAGCAACTCCCACTATTTCTCATAGTCAAATTATGGTGTTCTTCGATTTAAAATAAAATAATTTGGATTTCACCCTCCCTATCTGACATGTAATCTTGTGTAACTCAATAAGATAAATTATAAATAATAATTAATCCACACTTACAATTAAATATAATCGATATGCGGTGATAAATCCAATCGGAAGGCATTATTGTCAGTCTTTTCCAAAGTCTTGGGTCAACCTTATTTTCTCCCTTAATTGAGAAGTCCAACCATACCTGATCTTGGATTTGGAAATTATTTGATGTTGAATGCTTATCACATGGATTACGAGAGTTCAATTTGTATCTTTACTTTTGGAAGGTTACACTTTTTTCACATCTTCCAAACAAGCAACGTTACGTTGATTCAAAGGCTAGCATCGGTTCTCGCAATAATCCATGTGGTGGCACTGGAATAAGGTTATGTAGAGTGAGGGCAACTCTGTTAGAAGTTGCATATGGATTTGCTACCGCATAGAAAATCACAATTTTTGTTTCAAACATTTTTAATTTTAATTGTTGATGGATTTGCTTTATTTTCTTCAAAAGTCTTAGAACTTTTCTATCTACACTTTTTTTCTAAGGAAAAATCACAACTTTAGTTTTAATCATTTTCACTTGTAATTGTTGCTTTATCTTTTCTAAAAGTTATAGAACTTTTGTATGTATATTTTTTTTAAAGAAAAAATCACAATTTTTGTTACAAGCATTTTCACTTGTAATTGTTGATGGATTTGCTTTATATTCTCCAAAAGTTTTAGAACTTTTGTATGTACATTTTTTTTTCTAAGGAAAAAACTCACAATTTTGGTTTCAATTTAGAATGAAAATCACATTCTTTAGATGCTCAAGAAACTTTGCAAAAATAATGCATATATACATATCAAGTACCCAATGAACCACCAAGATCTCATCTACACATAATACTAAAAAAATAAATAAACTTAAAAGTTGTCGATATGTCCTCCATAATAGAGCCATAAACAAATTTATATATGTTCAACAACTCCAAACTAAAAGCAAAGTCATTTTATAACCCCTTACATCACATATGAGAAACTAATTGACACTAATACATATGCCTTTTTTGAGAGTTAAAAATCTTAACAATGGTTAGATAAAAATAATTTAAACACTTTACTAACATAGTCAAGGCTACCTCCAACCACAAGCCTTCCTTGGAAAGGGCATTCACATTTGTATTTAGCTCTCAAAATACATGAGTATGAAACATGAACAAAAAGAGGAGATGCTCCCTCCAACTTGTCTACTAGGCTTTAGACTAACATTTTGAATATGTAGCTCACCCTTCATCAAATTAATGACGAAAGAAGAGACTTCAAAGACTTGTAATTGTTGAACACCTTTATTAACTAGCACAACCACATAATTGTGGCTGATCAACGCCGAAAGGTTGATAAGATGAAAAGAATCCTTAAAAGAATATATTAAATTTTATTATTGATTAACAAATAAACGATTGGGCTTCATTTATCTGGTGTTAATATTTTAATTTCTGTTAATCTCTTAGGTGGCAATCAGTGAGCTATCAAAGTAATTTTTAAATATGATTAGGTAAATGTAAAAAAGTAAACACATAAACGAATGTCTTTATAATAGCTAGGAAGTTAATGATTGAAATCACAACCATTTATTTTGTGTGACTACTAAGAATATTCCAGCCATATTTAATCTTGTCCATAGAAAACTTATTAAGCACTAAGCCCCTATTAAATCTGTTCATTGTCAATAGGTGTACGCCTTTCGGCGTAATTACAATATTAAGAAGAAATCTAAGGGCCAACAATTTTGCATGGTTGTTAAGTCAATGAGATCCCAAACGGAGAATCCTGAGCCCGCGTTCTGGTAAAGCAGCCTAGGGTTCACTCGAACGCCGCCATGGAAGCTCAAGGAGGGGAGTCGTCGCCCCCTCCTTCTCCTTCCACCTCCTTTCGAAAACTGGTTGCAGCTTGCAGCAAGAAGGCGACCTCCTCAACGCCCCCAAGCTTTGTCAAGAAACTAGACGCTATTCCAGAGATTGACCTGCCGCTTGAACTCCCAATGAAAGTAGCCCTTTCCCTTTCTGAACGAGGACTTGTAGGTCAGTTCATGGGACTATGTCCCTCAACCAGATCCACAGGCAACTGGATACAACGAAACTGGAGACCGCTGATCACAAATAGTGTTACGTGCTATGCAGTCGGGAGAGGATACTTCATTTTCGAATTTATCTCTCAGGAGGATAGAGATTTGATCTTCAGAAATTGTCCGTACTTCATGGGAACCCAAGGAATCTACTTAAACCGATGAACCCCAAGCTTTGACCCTGTTTCAGAAGTTCCCAAGGACGTCCCTGTCTGGTTAAGACTCCCAAACCTGTCGATACATTGCTGGAACCCAACCTCGCTTCAAGCAATTGGGAATGGACTGGGGCGCTACATTGATCGAGCAGAGCCTAGAGACCAGTACTCCTGTGCACGGATCTGTGTGGAGGTCGATCTGGAGATAGGTCTACCCGATGCAATAAAACTAAAAGTTGGGGACTGGCACCACTTCCAAAAGTTGGATTATGAACAACTTCCGTTCAAGTGCAGAGGTTTTCGCGAATACAACCACTTCCAAAGGAACTGTCCAAAGAACCCTCCCATAGAGAAAGTAGGGGAGGAAGGCTGGCAACAGGCCCGGAAGGGGAAATCCAAAGCGAAAGGACTAAGAAACAAACAGACAGCCCCACCGCATGCCAAAACTTCAGGAACCAAGGAAACTGAGAACAACTTCAGTATTCTAGCAAAAGAAGTCGATGGAGAGGAACCAGATCCAAGTAAAGATGTACAAGAGGGAGCAAAAGGAAACCAGAACTCCGAAGACAAGGGGAACCAGCTAGCAGAAGAAGAAGGGGCGCAAAATAACTCCCCCCAAATGTTGGTAGGCAGTCAGAACATAGAGGAAGGGGAGATCTCAATAGGCAGCGACTCAGAAGATGCAAACGAGGCTTGGGTCACTCCAAAGAAAACAGGAAGAGGCAGGAAAACCAAAAAAGCTGAAAGAGACCAAGAAACCTACAAAGACGTCCTCAACGGGTCACAACCCACCATCAAGTAGCTGATCAACGTTCGACATACAAGAAAGCAAGCCAAAGCCTCCCAAGGAGGCCATCCCTCCCCCCAAGGTTTATAATGATCCTAACTTCCTGGAATTGTAGGGGAATGGGTAGCAAAAGGAAGGAAGAAGCGCTCAAGGATATTATCAAAGCCTCGAAAGCAAACATCCTCCTTCTCCAGGAGACTAAGATGAGCCAACAAGACTCACTTAAAACTTTGTTGAACGTTTGGAAAGGAAGCCAAGGAGTATCTGAAAACGCCAGAGGTGCCTCAGGAGGACTCTGCACTCTGTGGAACGCCTCCAAAATAGACCTGATCAGCTCTGACACATGCATGCACTGGATTCACACTAAACTCCTTCATAAAGACTCGGGTTACCAGGTAATCGTCTTTAATATCTATGTAGTGCAACATCTGGGGGGAAAAAAACAATGTTGGGAGTCCCTACAGGACTACCTTCAGCAAAATGATCTCAACAATATCATTCTTGGTGGGGATCTGAATGTAACTTTAGCTCAGGAGGAAAAAAGAGGGGGTTCCATAGTGAGAGATCTGGCTAGAGAATGGGTAGAGGATCTAGCCTCAGCCTGGGACCTCCTAGACATCAAACCGACCAAAGGACTTTACACGTGGACCAATAAGAGGATCGGTCCTGGGCACATAGAAGCCAGACTGGACAGATTTCTAGTTCAAAGCTCCCTTCTGCTACTAGGACTCACAACAAATGCATAAATTCTGCCCCACAGTGTATTAGATCACAAGCCTATTCGTCTAGAAATTAAAAAAGACCAAGTCAGAGGACCTATCCCTTTCAGATTTAGTCCGACTTGGATCCAAGACAAAGACTTTCTCGATCTAGTTTCCAAAACATGGGCCAGTGCTGTTAAAGGCTCAGCTTTTTATGTATGGGAGGAAAAACTTAGAAGGCTAAAAAGAGCCCTAAAGCTATGGGCAAAGAGCCAGCCAAGTCCAATAGCCATGCGCATAGCAGCCCAAATGCAACTCGAGAGCCACCAACTGGAAATGGAACACCATGAGGTCACGCCAAAAGCCTTGCAACAACAAGACAGCCTTCAAAGACAATGGTACAAAGCATGCAGAGAGGAGGAAAGCTACTGGAGGCAAAAATCAAGAAGCCTATGGCTGAAAGAAGGAGACAAAAACACAACCTATTTCCACAAGAAAGCGGAGGCAAGGAAACAATACAAGGCAGTTACATAAGTCCAAGTCCAAAATAAACCAATTGCAGATCCAGAGGGCATAAAACAAGCAGCCTTTGAAACCTTTGAGACGCTCTACACAGAACCACAAGGGACAGAAATAGACCTGCAGATGTACCCTTTCACCGTTATCCCAGGCCTCATAAATGAGGACATCAACAACAAGTTGACAAGGGAGGTTTTGCAGCAAGAGATAAAGGAGGCCCTGGATCAGATGAACCCAGACAAGGCCCCTGGGCCAGATGGGTTCACTGCCAGATTCTATCAGCAATGTTGGGATATAATAAAAAAGGATCTAACCAAAATGATTAAAAAATCGCAGCAGAGTAGCAAGCTAGGGGGAAGCACCAATTCGTCCTTTCTGGCACTCATCCCGAAGGAGAAAGGAGCAGTCTCATTCAACCGCTTCAGGCCAATCTCCCTTTGCAACACAAGCTATAAAATTCTCACCAAAGTTATAGCCAATCGACTCAAGGCAATCCTCCCTCTCATTGTTCCTGAAAACCAAGGCGACTTCGTCAAAGGAAGGCATATTGCCGATAACATCGTACTTGTTCAAGAGGCCCTTCACTCAAGTGTCCGAAGGAAAGACAAAGGTATGATCATTAAACTGGATCTCGCTAATGCCTTTGATAGAGTTAGACATGAATTTTTATTTGAAGTCATGAGAAAGTTTGGTTTTGATTCGACCTTTGTAAACTGGATAAAAGCTTGTATCGGATCACCATGGATAGCCCCGTTGGTGAATGGGAAAGTAACAAAATTCTTCAAAGCCTCCAGGGGTTTAAGACAAGGGTGCCCCCTCTCGCCCCTACTCTATGCAATCCAAGCATCAGTCCTAAGCTACCAGCTGGAAAACTCCCAAGTTCACAAAAATCTCCAGGGACTAAGAATCGTGCAAGGGGTGAAAGATATAAACCATGCATAATTTGCGGATGACACTCTGCTATTGGGAGGAACAAGTCCAATAATAACAAAACAATTTAAGGAAGAGCTGGACGCTTATGCTGCAGTCTCTAGAAGTGAAATAAGCCAGGCCAAGAGTAAAATCTATGGATGGAATATCACGCCAAATGAGATGTTGGGAATCACAAGAGTTCTAGGGATGGAAGGGCATACTAATTGGGAGGCCTTTAAATAACTGGGAATCCCCACTTTTAAAGCTGCCCCAAGAGCCTCTCACTGGAACCATCTGGTAGACAAACTAAAAAATAAATTCTCCTCTTGGGGGGCGAACTGGTTAAATTTAGCAGGGAAGGCAGTTCTGATAAAATCTGTGGTGACCAGCATCCCCATCTATCAGAGCTCGCTACTTTTAGCCCCTGCCACCGTCATTCAAAAAATTGAAGCTTTTCAAAGGCGCTTCTTGTGGGAAGGAGGAAGGCAGACACAGAGAAAACTGCACTTGATAAGTTAGGAAAAAACTTCAAAGCCCTTTCTGGAAGGGGGACTTAACTTTAAAAAAACCAGAGCTCAAAATCTGGCTTTGGGGGCAAAGTTGCTTTGGAATATGGTCACTGGCAAACCATCTTGGAGCAAACTAGCGCTATGGAGTAAATACTTTAGGGGGCCCAGGGACCAAAGATTAGAGTTTCCATGCAAAGAAACGAAAGGCTCCCCTATCTTCACACTCTGCAAAAAGGCTCTTCCTCTTTTCAGCCCTCACCTCACTTGGGTGCCAAGAAACGATAAGAAAATCAGAATATGGAAAGACTCAATAATGGGAGACCCACCCCTAGAGCTCCGACGGGACCTACAGTGCCTCAAAGAATGGATGGACAGTCAAAACATTGTTACTCTCTCTAACATCTCAATCTGGGGGGAGGACAAGCTTCAGACTTGGCAAGGGTGGGGAGTGCCAAACAGACCTACTGATCTAGATCGGGACTGGCGCACCCTCCAAAGTTGTCTTCAAGGGAAGGCCCCTTTAAAAAAGAAAGGTAAAGACGAAAGAGGCCGGGGAAGGAATGCAAAGGCCTACACTACTGCAGAAGGCTACCAACTCTTCAACAACGTCCCCATTGCTATGCCTAATCCGGCAATCTGGAAAGCAATCTGGCAGTCCAAATCAATCCCAAAAATCGACCTCTTCATTTGGACACTGGCACACAAGAGCATCCAAACAGGGGATAACCTTAGAAGACGTGGCTGGGAAGGGCCCTACAGGTGTCCCTTATGCCTACTTGCATAAGAAACCACAGATCATCTTCTCCTAAACTGTGTTTTCTCAAAAGAAGTCTGGATGCTGGCAACAGGTACCCAAAGTGCCCTCAATCTTCCGCCTGATTTAAGAAGTCTCCTTCTCCTTTGGGACTCTTTCTATCCCTTCGTTGTCAAAGGAAAAAACCAAGCCTTCTCGATGTGGAAAGTACTTCCAAAGTTTATCCTGTGGAACCTTTGGCTAGAAAGGAACAATATAATCTTTAGAGATAGCCAAAGAAGTGCAGCTACAGTCGTCACCAAAATTCAAGCTCTCTTTGGTGAATCAGCTCCTTATCTCTGCACTACAAACAAGAACCATATGCTGGACAAAGAAGAGGAACGTTGGCTAAGCCAGTTCAAGATACAATGTCACGTGGGCAGGAAAGCAAGCAATCTAATCAAAGAAGATTGGGAGATCAGGAAAGACAAGTAGGATTTTGCCAATTGGAAAAGCGGAATAAACATCCCCATCCTATTCTTTGACGGGGCCTCGAAAGGAAACCCAGGCCAAGCTGGGGGAGGGGGGATAATTGAAAATCTCACTGAGGCTACAACAATACACTTCGCATTGGGCTTAGGAATAGAGTCCAACAACAGAGCTGAGGCCATGGCTCTCTGGCAAGGACTACTCCAAGCAAAAAAACACAAAATCCATGACTTGATAATAATCGGTGACTCCAGAGTGATTATACAGGCCATAATTAGCCACTCTAAGACTCAAAGCACAATTCTAAATAACCTTCTCGATAAGATACACCTCCTTCTAAGGAATTTCAAATCTTATAAACTTTTTCATGTGTTAATGGATTTGAATGGGGAGGCGGACGAGGAAGCCAATAGAGGCACGTTGCTGGAGCCGGGGGTACTGAAAGTGAACGAAGTGATAGTTAGCGTGGCGCTCCCTTGATATCTGATCCGTTCTCTCTATCATACTCAAACGCAGGCTATGTCAGCAGGCAGGAAATCAGGGGAATCTTTAAGACCAGAACGCGTCAAAGTATTCGGTTGGACGAGAGGGACATATCAGTACCATGAGAAGGAGTGTTTCAGATATGGGGGAGACAAGAGATCTGCGCGCCCATCCCCCACAAATCCCACAAATCAAAGGGCAATGATGAGAAGGCGTGAAGAAGGAATTAAAAAGAGGGCGAACTCCCCTTCTCATTCCAGTTCCAAGGCGAGTTTGCAAGACTATCCAGGACAGAGAGGGCGCAAAGTTTCCATTAGAAAAGAGCAAGGAGCAAGCAGAAAGGGGGCGCGATCAGAAATGGCTTCACCTTCGACCAGCAAACCAAGCACGGAAGAGAGGCTCAAGGAAATGGATAAAGCATTGGAAAATATGAAGAAACTTCTCCAGTATCAGTTGGATTTTCTTGAGAACTTGGACTCAGAAGCTGGAAGAAGAATGGAGAAACTTGAGGAGGATATCACCACTGCAAAGCTTGGGTTTACAGAGGAGTTGGATAAGCTACACAGGGAACTAAAGAATCCTCAATAGGAATTTGAAGAACGAATAGATCAGCTGGAAGCAAAGATGGCTCAGCTAAACAACGACTGGAAACAAGACCCCATGAACTAATCCAGCTCACTAGTAGTCTGTCAGCAAGATCTTTTCAGCAAAATGGCATTTTGTATAGAAGCCATTGCGGTAAATAACTCTGTACCTGGTGAAGGTTAACAGAAACTTAGATTAGAATCAAATTCTATAGCTATAGAATTAGAAGGGATTTTCAGGAAGATAGGCCCGAAGAAATTCGAGGCCTATTTTGTAACCGAATCTGTGGCTAGTCCACCCTTTTAATATAATCCATAACCATTTTCGTAAAAAAAATAAAAAAATTTGCATGGTTGTTTGAACTTGGACCCAATTTTTCCTTGAACTTTAAACAATGACTATTTGATATGAAAACTAAACCACTAGCACTACTGAAACCAACTAGGTCTTGGCTAGCCCCATCATAGGATCCCCAATCATTAAATTTATCAATCAACAAGTCACCCACCTGTCTTGGAGGCCTCTCTTTAACAACTATTCTACACACCTAGAATAGAGCAAAAACTAGTAAGTAGACCTAAAAAGTAAGGACCCACCTATCATCAAATAACTGAGCATTGCATGCCAACCAAATTCCCCATAGGATTAGACATGTTGGCACTCTAAAATATTTTGTCTCCTTTCTATCAAGCCATTTCTTTAAGCACTCCTCCATTGAAGATCCACACCATACATTTGATGATCTTGTTAGTTTCTCTTAATCCTTCCAAATCTGTTGGGAAAAAGAACAATCTATAACCAAATGAATGATGGTTTCAACATCTCTCCTACACAAGACACACAAACTAGGACCTTACCTACATCTCTTTTGCATTACCTCCCAGGTCAAAGTATTGTTCCATAGTGCTAGCCACAAAAAGATTATGGTCTTGTAATGTACCCCTGTACACTGTTGGGGTAGTGGGGTACTCCAAATTATTTCCCACCAACATAAAATTATGCTCTATTAACTCTCATACCACTCTGTAATATGCCCAACCTTCTATTTAGGATATAATCCATATCTTCTAACTTTGATACCATATTTCTTCTTTGCCTCGCTATTAATGAATTAATAGTTGTAGGCATAACAATGCAAACTTATGCATAAAAATTGAACATCATACAATTCATAACATTAACAACATAATCACACATAAACCATAATCACTTATCTAATCATGGATTAAAACCAACTAGTTGTAGACAAAGGATATTCTACCCAACCATAGGATCATTGTTTCCTATCATCTCTATGCAACATGACCACCCCCGAGACGAGGCTATGAGTCCATGAGGATGAAATCTCTTATGGTTGGCTCTAATCCTATCACACAACCCAATTTCCCATCATATCACAATATATAACCTCTTACAACAATTTCAATCCACCAACTCTCATTCCCCATTAGCCTACACAACCCAAGGAATTGAATTCCCTTCTTTGCCACATAGTCCCTTGGGATATCCCACTTCCTTCTTGGGATCCAACACATATTGGCCATGAAATCTCATTGTTGGGGAATCAAGGAATTCCTAGATATAATTAAGGTAATCAATACAGTCCACCATGTCCTTTACATAGGATCATAATTTTCACATGGTTTTAGGGAAAAAATTCCCATATTTTATCACAACCATAATTATCATAATTTATTTTACAACCTTAGTGCAACAACTTAGGCTCAAAGGAAATTTCCTTGGGAAGAATGATAAAATAATCCCTTGCATAACCAAAATGCATGGATTATATTTGCATGAAGGGGAGATGCCACGTGTCTTCATAAGAAGCCCACATATCTCACTTCCCCCACTAACTCCAAGGTTTTTATGACTTAGAATAACATAAGAAAAACGCTTAGAATAACATAAGAAAAATACTTTAGCCTGGGAATTAAATAATATTATTTGGATTTGGCCCCTTTGGCCCCATTGAGCCCCCTAAGCTCCCTTTCTTTCCTCCCATGTGGAATCATACCCCCCATATTTTTCATCCTTTTCCATATGCAACTTGTGATATATTTTATTATTATTATTCAATGTACATCTACATATTACATTATTTGGATCTTATCCTTTCATCACATATACATTTACATTTCTATTTTTGGGATCCAACTGGGGGTATTGCATTCCCCTCCCTATAGATTTTGCACTATCCTTGGTGCACATCACCATGTATACATATAATTTTTTATTCTAGGGGTATTACATTCTCCTTCTCCTAGAGTTTGCACCATCCTTGGTGCACATCACCATTATATACAATAATTTTACATCAAAATGTTAAAAATTATGTGGATATTCCTTCCACATTGTATCCTCTAGCTCCCATGCCACTTTTTTAGGATGTAGTGCATTCATTGGACCTTCATCATGATCACCTTGATCTTGTTTTCTTGTAGAATTACTAGCTATATTTGGTAGTCCCCTTCAAGTTTTGCACAATATGATCACATGGTATTGCATTCTTTCTCCCCCTTGGAATAACACCATCCTTGGTGTTCTTCTCATTGATCTGTAAATGGTAGGTCTATGTCTTGTCCATTTTGTTAACACGAATCCTCTATGGAAATAAATAACTGCTTCTTTGAAAACTCTGTTTATGAGATGGGTGTTTGAGCTTGGTATGTTGATTTTGTTTCCAAAGTCAATACTCATCCATTGATCCAATGAATTGTGCTTTAATGTTGCTTCAAGATTTCATTGGTTTGTTGCACTGACAAATTAATGAAACCTTGTTTATTGGTGTTCCTGCACTCATTCAAATAGATAATAACAAGATGTTTGGATATAGGTTCAATTTCTCAACACAAATCTCTTTAGAAGGTAAAAAATACCATTACCGAATTAATACAGGTCACCTGGAATAATGGGGTTGAGGAGTGCAATCAATTTGGAAAGGATTAATGATGCAATGGTTTAGTGCATGAATTAACCAATTAGAATGCATATGTTTGTGTGATTTAGGTTTACCAAGATTCATAACATCCAATCACATCTCTCTCAAGGAGTTAACATGGCGATTTATTAATGTAAAAAGTTTAATACCTTAGTGAAAATTCAAATGATTCCATGCATCTCTAGTTTCTAACATTGAGTAAAAATAAATGTACCCATTATGGTGTTATAGCCACAACATCTCTCATTTATAAACTTAAATACATACATACTATATTACATAGGGGGTTACAATTACTAGATTCACAAAATTGTAGGAGATGGCTTCTCATGTTGTTTGCTATATAATATCATACACAGTTAGACTAATGGATGATTACAAAATTCCTCAATATGCCTAGGCATTCCATCTCACTATGGCACTTGGCCTCTATCCACTCTATTATTTACCCTATTTTATTTTATTTCCCTATTACTGGCCAATGACCAATTAATGAGAAATTGGTGCAATTCTAGGGTAGATTTTGGAGTTTACATAATTCCTTGAGCAAACAAACTCAAACTAGAACCACAATAAGCATCCATACAACAAATTACACAACCACATAGTGTAAACAACATAGATTTATTTTTCTTGAGAAATTACTTACAAAGGGTGAGCTATGCATGCTCATAAATCTCATGCATTGTTACTCACTAAAAAATATTGCAAATGACCATGGCTAAGAGACACCTTCGCTCATTGTGGAAGGCTCCTTGAATCCTTTGTCCTATAATATTCAAGCAGGTTTCACTCTTCGAGCTCTTATCTATGCTCTTCAAGACTTCCAAGTTCTCTTTAGATATCCCTATTAATGTCCTTCTTCACTACAACATTCATTTCTAATGGGATTCCTTGGAAGGTCAACCATCACAATGGTTCATTTCCACTTCCAAGTAAATTTTAAACATTTTCTCAACTTTGCCAAAAAAGGAAATAAAACACAGTTACATGCTTATTAAAAATTTACAAGAGGTTTGACAAGGATCCAATTCCGATCACACCTTCCCATTTGCAAGCTTTTGGTCCCTAAAATCTAGACCGTTAAGTAGATGGAAGAACATGTTCTCAATTTGCTTCTCCATATCCACCACTCCATTATTGATGAAAGTTTATTGTTCTTACTTGTCTACCCCTATATTGTTGCTAGAGAAGTTATTCTCTCTCTAACTTTATGAACTTTGATGAAGTATGCCTTGCCACCCTTTACCAAGAAATACTTGTTTTCTCTCATGTAGAAAGTAGCATCATGAAGTATGCCTTGCCACCCTTTGCCAAACAATATTTGTTTTCTCTCATGTAGAAGGTAACATCCCTATTCCACAAGTATGGGCTACCAAACATCACTCCACAGACGTCTAATGGTGCAAATTCACATTATACTTCATCAAAATAGCTAGCATTAATGGAAAATTTGATTTTACATCTCCAAGTGATTCTCATAACAATTTTCCCTTGGAAATATGCTAGTGAACTTGGTAGCACTGGATCATAAGTTTCTAGACCAAGCTCATCAACTAATGTTTTAGAAAACATATTACATTGATAACCACCGTCAAATAGATCATTTACCGTCTAGTTCTTTACTTGAACATTGATTTGGAATAGTGCATCTTTATCTCCACTCGCCTTTGGCTACTGCAATGTGGTGAAAACTATGGCTTCATCTGAGTCAAAGGTGCTTTCTACCACTTCTTTTGTCTTGATAAATGCCTTTTCTTTCCCCTTGGAATTTATCCACTTGGATGCAATTTTGAATGAAGTTTCTAGCACTTACCTTTCGTGTGTCCATCCACATCACAATGTTTGCAATGCCTATTAGGATCCCTCCTTTTTTCAGCTATGGCTACCATGTTCTTGTGTCTTCTCTTGTTGGTTTCTTCTTAGCCCATACAATGTTGCCCCTTCTCGGAGTCCAACTAAATATAGAGATATTTTTTTTCTCATATTGTCTATCTTTTCACGCTAAGAATCTACAATTGTCTTTGAATGTGGCTAAAAAATCTTCCAATATACTTCACCACCACCCCTGGCTCTTCCAAAAAGATACCCAACCTGATGGCCTAGCTCCTAAACTAATAATTGTATTCTTGCATCCCTTGTCCCTGTTCTTGCCAAAGGTACTTCTACTTCATGGGCTACTCTTCTTCATAACATATGGGATAAAATTGTGACTTCAATAATGCCTTGGAGTCCTCCCATTTCATAATCATGGGATTCTTTGCTATCCTTAGTGCATCTTCATAACTCTGCCACCATAGCAGAGCATGTTCGAACATCTTCAAATGGGTAAAATATTTTTTTGGTGCTTCTTGGATTTGATAAAGGCCAAAATAGTCTTACATTTATTTCAACTATCTATTCAAAACTTCAAATTTAACTTGACCATCAAACATTGGTATATCAAGCTTTGCTTTGTTATGACCCAGGGGAAGAATATATGTGGTTAAATATATATGATATGACCCCAAGGGGGGGCATATATAGGGATAAATGTACATACAATCTATAAATATATAGGTATTAGGGTCAACATAATAATAAAGGGGCCTCGTGTGTATGTGTGAATAGGTATATATAGAGATCATGTATTCATTATTGAGAAGAGATGAATTGTGATGTATGAATGTATTTGGGTATTTGGAGGAGGTTCTCCTATTATTTAAGGAGTTATTGTGTAACTCATTTGTCTTATCTATATTGGAGTTGTGCTCTACTCTCACATTGATGTACATTGAGTGTACTTCTAGTTTATTATGGTAGTTTAGGGTTTCAGAACATAACTTTTGGTATAAAGAGCATTGATGCTAGGGTTTTGTTTCTTCAAGTGAGTCATCTTGGAATTTTTGTTGTAATTTTTTTTCTGGGATGCTTCAGACTATGCAATTCAGAGATTACTTAGGAGAGATGTCAAAGAACCTCTGGTAAAAATTTCAGATTTTGGTTCATTTTACTTTCGACGATACATCCTGTGACAATTAGATATTTTTACTAGCACTGGAATTAGTCTCTAATGAGACATTTTTTGGCTTTCTCTATAATTTTTGTTTGGTGATGTTTCATACTACAATTTTTTCAAAATACCAAGAAGAAATAACGAAGTTCGCTTGGTCAAAATTTTAGGTTCTAGGTCATTTTAATTTCCGAGATACATCTGGTGTAAGTTAGGGATTTGTACTAGCCCTGAAATTAGTCTCAAATGAGTCATTTTGGTAGTTTTTCTATAACCTTTTTGGTGATGTTTCATACTGTGAAATTTTCAAGATCCTATGAAGACATATTGAAGTACTTGTGATAAAAATTGCAGATTTTTATCACTTTAATTTATGAGATATGGTCTGTGGAAGGTTTGGGTATTTTACTACACCTATAACTACTCTCAAACATGTGTTATGGGTAAAATAGTCATATCTTATTCAATGATGATCCAAATTCAGTTCCACTAGTTGTATTTGAAAGAGGACAATCCATAGTATTTTTGGCACACAATTCAAAATTGGATATTAAATATTGGATACGTGCCATTTTGCACAAGTTCACTCTCCAGAAAAGGACAAACATTAGCAAGGTTTGGGAAAGTTACCATAACTTTCACTTGGAACATAAAATTTTGGGCAGACCTATCGTATTGTAGAGAAGACATATCACAGTACTATGGGCCAAAATTTTAGACTTAGAAGGGATGAAATTTCAGAAATACATCAAAAGAAAGGTCAGCCAGAAGGATAACCTCCAAATTAGGGTTTCAAAGGTATGTTCACTTAAAACTATCATAACTTTTGATTGGGATGTCCGATTGAGATGATTCAAAAGAAATTGGAAAGAGAAAACATAGAATCTTATATCGGAAAAAGTATTATAACTATTTTAGATCATTATTCATAATATCTTGAATTTATAATTTGAATGTTTGGGTTAGACCTCAATTATGAATCAATGGAAATACACCATTTTTATGGAGATGAAAATAAAGACGCAATTATTCCTATGGAATGGTTGGGGTTGGTAAAGGAATATGGTATGAATCCTTCAAGGGAAGAAAATTATTTTTCTGGTGAAGCTTGGAAGTGGTGGTTGAGTATTGATAAGGATACTAGATGGAATGACACATTAAAAGAATTTGAAAAACTCTTCTCAGATATATGGATTAGGTATACAAAAATGGAGGCATTGTACATAATTCAAGATGAGTTAAAAGAAGCAAAAGAAGAGATCAAGAAGAAGGGTGATGAATTGTTTAAGATACAAGACCTTAATGAAGCACTTGTTAAAGAAGTTCAAAAATTAAAACATGGAATGAGTAGTAAAGGGAACTGGGAAAAAGGATGAGTCAAGAGAAGAATTGAAAAATAAAGATGAAGAGATATGTAGATTATGAAACCATCATAAAAAGATACTATATGAGATTAAGATATTGAAAGAAGAAAAGAATAATTATCAAAATTAGGAAGAAATGGGATCTTGGATGAAGAATTTACCAAAAAACTTGAAGACGAAATTTGCAAGAGAGTTGATGAATCCCTAAATATTGATGAGGTAAAATCAGAAATGCAATCCAGAATTGAAGAAGGGCGTCAGAAAAAAGACAAGATTAAAGAAGGTCACCATAAGATTCTTGAAGAAGTTGAACTTCATCTAGAGGATGCACATGTCAAATATGATGGTATTATATCCAAGGCTAGAGTAATCACAGAACAAGCAAAGAGGATAGAGGATGTCATTGTCTCTGAACAGAAGATATATGTGATGCAAGTGCAGAGTGAAGGTAAACTGTCAAATTTGAAACCATATTGACACCCTCATTACTAGGAAAGATTTCAAGGAAGACAAAAATGTTGATATCAACATTATCAAGGAAGAAGATGGAATACTTGTCAATATTCATTAAACAAGGAATCAAAAAATCACACTTCAAAAAGCTATTATCAAAGACCAACAACCACTACAAATTGGAGAAGTTACAACAATAATACATGGAATCAAAGGAAATAAAATTACGCAACAACTAATCACCAAGGATTAAGGCCAAAAAAAATTGATTTTGGGTGGATCATCATCAATGGAATGAAGAAAGTAGGAACATAATAAAATCATATTACTTGGTTTCATCACACGTGAAGCATTTAATTGCAAATCTTTGAGGAAAAATAGTTTTGAAGGAGGGTACTATGCTATGACATAAGGGGGGGCATAAATGGGGTTAAATGTATATGATATGACCCCAAGGGGAAGCATGTATGCAGCTAAATGTACATGTAATGTGTAAATGTATATGTATTAGGGTTGAACTAATAGTAAAGGGGCATCATGTGTAGGTGTGAATATGTATATATAGAGACCGTGTATTCATTATTGAGGAGAGGTGAATTGTCATGTATGAATGTATTTGGGTATTTGGAGGAGGTTATCCTATTATTTAAGGAGTTATTGTGTAACTCATCTCTCTTATCTATATTGGAGTTGTGCTCCATGATCACATTGGTGTACATGGTGTGCACTTCTGGTTTATTATGATAATTTAATCATTTGGTCCATAACACGCTTCAACTTTGAAAGGAAAATTGGAATATGAAGAAAAAATGTTGTCATTACCTGATTTTCCAAGCATCTCTCCTTTGGAATATTCTGAACCATCCTTGTGTTCTCCATGCTCAGTCTTTTCTAAGTATGATTATTTACCCTCCATTACCAAAAATTGTGTTACCATCTCTATTACTATAGCAATGCTATTCTCTATCTGAGAAAATCTAACCTCTAGGTCTTCCCTATCACGTTCTTCATGAGGACTCACCACCATTAGTGGTCCTTTTCTTTTATGTAGGTCTGGAAACAATTCTTGTCCATTATTTTGGTACTAGTTTTGCATGTTTACCATGCATGTGTTCTCCAAGTCTTTGGAACATGCTTTGATACCTTATGATATATAAATGGTAGGTCTATGGCCTGTCTATTTCATCAACACAAATCCTTTGTGGAAATAAATGATTTATTCTTTGAAAACTCTGTTTCTAATATGGGTGTTTGAGCTTGGTCTATTGATTGTGTTTCCAAATCCAATTCCTATCAATTGATCCAATGAACCGTGCTTTAATTTGGCTTCAAGACTTCACTAGTCTATTGCATTGAAAAATTAATGGAACCTTGTTTATCGACATTACAACACTCATTCAAACATATAATAACAATATGCCTAGATATTTGTTCAATTGCTCAACATGAATCTCTTTAGAACTTAAAAAAAAAACCATCATCGAATTAATTTATGTCACTTGGAATAATGGGGTTGAGAAATGAAATCAATTTGGAAAGGATTAATGATGCAATGGTTTTCCACATGAATTAAATAGTTAGAATACATATGTTTGTGTGATTTGGGTTTACCAAGATCCGTAACACCCAATTACATTTCTCTCACAAGGAGTTAGCGTGGAAATTTATTAATGCAAGAAGTCGAATACCTTAGTGCAAATTCAAAATATTCCATGCATGTTTGGTTTCCAACACTGAGTAAAAAATAATGTACTTGTTATGGTGTCATAGCCACAATGTCTCTCATTCATAAAAAAAAATACAAACATACTATATTACATAAGGGGTTACAGTTACTAGATTTGCAAAATTTTAGGAGATGGCTTCTCATGGTGTTGGTTATCCAATATCATAAATAGTTATACTAATGGTTGATTACAAAATTCCTCAATATGACTTGGCACTCCATCCCACTCCAACACTTGGCAATTATCTACTATATTATTTACCCTATTCTGTTTTATTGTCTTATTACTAGACAATGATCAATTAATGAGAAATCAATGCAATTTTATGATAGATTTTGGAGTTTACATAGTTCCCTAAGAAATCAAACTCAAACTAGAGCCATAATAAGCCTCTGCATAATATATTACACAACAACACAATATAAACTACAAAGATTTATTTTTCTCAAGAAATTCCTTACATAGGGTGAGCTATGCATGTTTAGAAATCTCATGCATTATTACACACTATAAAAATTGCAGATGGCTATGGATCATAGACACCTTCTCTCATCATTGACGGGCTCCTTGACTCCTTCGTCCTTCAATATTCATGCAGGTTGCACTCTTCAAGCTCTCATATATGATCTTCAACATCCCTAATTTCTCTTTGCATCCCCCCCTTGATGTCCTTCACTACATCCTTAATTTTTATTGGGATGCCTTGGAAATCCAACCATGACAATGGTTTGTTTCCACTTCCAAGTGAATTTTGTACATTTTCTAAACTTTTCCAAAAAATAAAATAAAAGCCAATTACAAGCTTGTTATAAATTTACACGAGGTTTGGCAAGGATCCAATTCGAATCAAGAAATACAAGCTTGTTATAGTTATTTTTATGCAACAATTATCTTATTCATAGGAGTTCTTAACTCCATAATGTAAGCATGTATTAAAAAAGAATAAGTATGCAATTTTAATTCAATGCTTATATGCACGATTATTTCTCTACTTCACAAAGTTGCACATGCAAGATTTTAGCTTACTATCCTTTCTGACGCACCCTTCTTGATTTTAGCTATCATGCCACATGAATCTTCTCATGTGCCTTTCAGATATCTGAATATCATTTTGACTTCCTGCACATGTGTTTACTTTGGTGCATATTGAAACCTTCCAACTAACCCTACTTCCTACATAATATATAGTCTTGAAGTTATCACATACAGGAGGTTGCCTATCATTGATTTGTACAAAGTTTGATTCACTTCTTTTGATTTGCTTCTTTACTTAGCTTACAACCAGTGACCATAGGTGTGCTGAAAGATTTACAGTCTTCCATTTCAAACTTATTCAACATATCTTTGATATATTTGGTCTGAGAAATGAATATTCCTTTGTTGGTTTGAGTAATCTACAGTCCTAGAAAGAATGACAATTCTCCAAGCATGGACATCTCAAATTATTTTTGCATTTCTTCAACAAACATTTGGCTCATTTCATCAACATTACTTCCAAAAATGATATCATCCACATATACTACAATAATTAACATATCTTCATGAATTATTTTTATGTAGATATTGTTATCTATTGTTCCTCTTTTGAAACCTTGTTGCCATAGGTACTTATCAACTCTTGAATACAATGCTCTAGGATCTTGCTTTAATCCATAAAGTGATTTATTTAATATGAAAACATAATCTTAATTATTTGACAATTAGAATATTCCAGGTTGTTCAATGTACACTTGTTCCTCTAGATCTCCATTCAGGAATGTTGACTTAACATCCATTTGATACACCTTAAAATGATTGAAGCTTGCAATTGCCAAAAACATCTTAATGGATTCTAGTCTTGTAATAGGAGCAAAGGTTTATTCAAATTCAATACCTTCTACTTGAGCATACCCTTTACGGACCAATCTTTCTTTATTTCTTACTATTTTCCCATCTTCATTTAACTTATTTCTGAATACCCACTTTGTGCCAATCACATTTTTATCTTTGGGTCTTGGGACAAGTTCTCATGTCTGATTTTTCTCAATCTAGTTTAGCTCTTCCTCCATAGCACTTACCCAATGTTGATCATTACTAGCCTCTGCAAAACATTTAGTCTCTATTTTGGACAACAAAGAGAGATTTATTGTTCATAGTTGCTTGCAAGTTTTCTCCTAGTTTGAGTCTTCACATTTTTATCACCGAGAATTAAGTTCTATGGATGATTTTTCTGCACAAACCTTGATGGTGTTTGTGTATCTTTGTGTTATATTTCTTCTTCTTCTTCTTCATATTCTTGTTCTTATTTGTTGTAATCTATTTCTTCTTCTTTGAGTTGGTTCTTGGGTGGCATTTATTCATCTATTCTGACATTTATGCTTTCAAATATCTTGTAATATCCCCAAGGATGATCCCCAGTTGTATTTATAAATTGTAAACATGTTTTGTAGGCTAGTGAGCCGAGTGTTGATAAGCTGGTGGGTTTATGTGTTTATTGGGTCGGAGAGCCTAAGTGTTAAAGGACAGGAGCCTGATTTTGTATATGTAATTATGCAGATCATTAATAAAATATAAATATCGTTGTGTGTAGACCAACCATGAAGAAAGAGTGATGGGGGACTAAGCTTCCACGGGGTGGGTAAGGGAAAGGGGGTTGAAAAGGTTGGAAAGAGGGACTAATCTTAGGGGCTTAAGTCCTTGAGAATAATAATTTATTATTATTCCAAAGCTGTGTGAAAGACATGTTTTTATCCTAATTCTTGGGACAGGCAACGTGTGAAAAGGGAACGCATGCAGATTCAGGAAGACAAGTGTTGACCTCGGCGCATGCAGTTAAAAGTTGAAGCATCAGCTGTGTTGGGGGTTCGTGACCCATTCTTCCATCCTCAACCTGAGTTCGTGGGGATCTCCTTCTAAACCCTCTTTGCATCTGTGTCTGCCTCTGCATAACCTTGCACATATGAGAAACCAATGGGAAGGGAGAAATCGTCCTGTGTGTCCCGTGAACCCAAGTTTATCCACACTGCAAATCTGAGTTCGTGCTTAGCCATTTGGGTTGTTGTCCTATGTGTTATCTGAGATGTGTTGTGTCTTAGTGAGATTGTTGTTTTTTTTGGACGTCCATACCCAATTTCCTGTTGTTGTTGTCACCTGTGAGTTACTGAATGTTGTTGTTGTTGTTGTTATCCTTACCTTGCGGGAATTGAGTCAAAAGTGGTTGAAGAAGAGGGTTGTCAGGCCCGTGGTTGAAGAGGCAGGTTGTAAGGCCTGTGAGAATCTCTCTCCAGGTGAGAGAGTTTGCTGGGAAGTATTTTTCTCCCAGAGAGAGTCCAGCACCAGCTACGAAGCTTTGAGAATTCTTGATCTGGCCTATTGTCAAGACCCTGAGAGGGAGGTGAAGAAACTGATGGAATGTGTGACAGTGAAGGTGTATACTCATAGGTGGAACATGCATGTGGGGAATGAGAGTCCATGAGCAATGGGCGTAAGAAGGCTCCTGGAGAGAATCCTTCCGGTTGCACTATGCAGTTTTCCTGTAACCTAAACCTAGTCTAGGATTCCCTTGCCCTGGGTGGAGCTTAGTCCCAGCTCGGGGGTGACCCACTGTTGAGCATGATGAGAAACATGGTCTAAGGTTGGGAGGTTCGTGGAAGGTCTGCATGTAGTTGGTGGTGTTACACCAGTTTAAAAGATAAGTATCATTTATGTGCTTAATTTATACGTTATGCATGTTTGTGCTACTGATGCTTGAATGTTATCATGTGTTTTGTTGCATGTGGATTTACTGTTAATCTTGTTTTGAATCTGAATGGTAAAAATAACATTGTGTTATGTGTTTAATTTTCAGTTAAAATGCATGTTATATGTGTGTGTGTGTGAATGTTCCACAGTGGTAGCATTGCCTGGCCTATGGGTGGATGGGGATGTTACAAATTGGTATCAGAGCATGGTTTCGACACTGAGCCTGGATGGGCCACGTTAGTGGTTAATGAGACAAAGTTTTTAGAGTGAATTGTTGTCGAAAGGGACAAAATTCGAGGTTCAGAGTGTCCCTGGGTGCAAGGAGTGCATCGATAGAGTCTTTGACTCAAAAATCTCAGGAGAAATAGATTCATTTTTCTCGTGAAGGGATGCGAAGATCTGTTGCAAGGAGTGCATAGGTCCGAAAGTTGACTAAGTGTCGAAGCAACCCTCTAAGGAGAAAGGGGTTTGAGAAATTAATCTCAGGAGGAGGAGCAACATCAGTCGTTAGATCTGTTGTTGGAAGGAGTCTGGACCGTTAGATCTATGTCCAGGAAAGAAAAGGAGAGCGTTGAGGAGGGAACGGATCCCATGATGTCGGATCTGAACGCAAAGGATTGACAGTCATTTGATCCAGGTTGACAAGTGGTGTAAGATCCACAAATCCAAAGAAAGAGCACTTCGAAAGTTCTATGATCGAGGAGAAAGCGAAATAGCCGAAGTAGATCACAACCGTCTGTTGCGAAGGACATGTGTCAAGAGATCGTGTACTTCGGGTGGAAGTACTTCGTGAGGAGGCAAGAGTTGTGAGTTTGAAATTCTCGAATCCCGAAGTGCCAAAGTCACTCATAGTCGTTGATCACGAAGGAGGACACACGTTGGTAGATCGTGAACTCCAAGGAAAAGCGCTTTGGGAAAAAGAAATAGTAGAGGATTTGAAACTCTCAAAGCCCAAAGAGCCAAAGTGGTGAGTCATGATGATGTCATTAGGAGGTGACGTGGACCTTTCCTATACCTGCCACGTGCCCTCACACAAAATGATTATAGATGTACTATGTGGGCCCTGAGGTTGAATAAC
>ML793959.1:631624-718834 GCA_009831015.1 Picea engelmannii
AAGTTGCACGAGAGTTAATTCTCCAAGGCAGTCTCACAATCAAAACCACGGTTTTCTCGGGGGGTTATGTGTCAGCTTCAGAAGAATTGTGGGACGAAAGGCGGGTTACTCCAAACCACCATTGCATGCCCCCACAATTGGAAAGTGTAAGTGATGTGACGTAATGACGTCAACAAAAGTGTCATGGAATTATTCAAAAATTGATAGTTCGGGACGTTGGGGGTGTGCGGATGTGAAATCCTCTGAATTCCCGAAGCTTCGAAGCTCCAAAGTCCCAGAGCTCACATGCTTGAAGTTCCATAGTGAGTGTCAGTCGTTGGATGCCGAGTAGTAGTGGATGGTTGATCCACCCTACTTCGCGAGTTCGTTAATTCAGAATTCCGAGAGTCTGTTGTGATGTATTATGAAGGTTTCTGAAACCCAAAGTTTCGAGTAAGAACCTATGGATCTAGAGCTTGATCACAGTCCTTGATCGCATGGGTTGGGAT
The DNA here is from genome assembly GCA_009831015.1 of Picea engelmannii. Lineage (NCBI taxonomy): Eukaryota > Viridiplantae > Streptophyta > Pinopsida > Pinales > Pinaceae > Picea > Picea engelmannii. The sequence goes on from ML793959.1 coordinate 632,113, forward strand.
CTAAGAAAAAAGAGGCTAATGTTCAAACAAAAAAATTATAGTAGAGCAGAGCTCCGAAATAATAAATCTACGAGGATTCTTGATTGAACGAGAATCACAGAGAATGAAAACTGAACATTTTCTTGAATCAGATTTGTTTATGAATGATGTGGGATTTGTTAAGGAATGATGGCCTAACAAATTCTAGTTTTATGCACGTTGTGTTTGCATAAGTTTAATGATTGCTAGAACCAAATAGAGTTGCCACTGACTGCAAAGAAATGAAAGAGGCACAAACTGCTTCCAGTTCAGAGAATGAAGAAAAAGGAATGGATGTCCATTTGGGAGTTGAAGGATAGAACTCCAATGGACATGGAGAAGAGATAGATAAGGAAGGGCATATGATGAAAATCATTGATCGATTGCAGAAAGATGCCCAAAATAATCGAGCAGATAACAAAAATCTCATGAAAGCTAAGGAACAACAAGGAGAATTCAACTTAAAGTTGATGAAGATTTTGGAGAGAATAGAAAAGAAGTTGGTTAAGGAGAGTGACTCAAGAAAATCAGGGAGTCGCAAGACCCCTGAGAAGAAAAGAAGATCAAGAAGCGTTAGCAGGCATAGTCGCCACTCCCCAAAGCATTCCAATAAGGAGGCACACAATAGTTCAAGCCCATCTCCTACCAGAAAACATAGGAGATCTGGAGTGGATGAACTGAAGGGTGAAATGAAAAATATTAAGCCTCCTACATTTGATGGAGAACATAAGAAGGAGGAAGATGCCGAGACATGGTTGCTTGGCATGAGGAAATATTTCCAACTGTAGAATTATTCCTCTCATGCCGAAGGAAGAATTGCAATGTATCAAATGAAGGGAAAAACATCCATGTGGTGGGATCAACTGGTGCAGGTGCAACACATTAAAGAGAAGGATATTACCTGAAAATAATTCAATAGGTATTTAGAAAATAAATACTTGACTAAAATATACTATGACCGAAAGATGAAAGAGTTATTTGAACTCAAGTTGGGTGCATGACCATTGATGAATACGAATGAAGGTTCTTGGAGTTGTTGAAATATGTTCCCTTCATCAAGGATGAGACTGTCAAAATTCAAAGGTATCTGAGTGGACTGCCACCTTCCATTGGTGAAAAGATTTAGTATGATGACCCTAATACTATGGAAGAAACTAAAAGAAGAGAGAAATGCTTATGTGAACAACAAAGAAAAAAGCCTACTTTTCGGAAGGTTTGGGATGACCATAAGAAGTTCAAGAAAGAGAAGAGGAAGAAGGGAAACAAACCTCCCTTTTTTCAGAAACAGTCCTCAAGGGAAACCATCGTTTAGAGAGCCGAGAACGACTGACGTAGGGGGACAAAGGCCAAGGCATATGCCCATTCAGTGTTGGGGCTGTCAGGGAACCCACAATTATAGAGACTGTCCCCACAAAAATGGCAAAGTGAGAGCTTCCCATAATGTTCAGCAAGTTGAAATAGTGGAGGACATGGGCAGTAGAATACCCAGGATCTATGCAACCCTGGACAACAAGCAAGCTGAATTTCAATCACACATGATTGAAGTGGAAGGTATGATTAACAACCATGCCTTTACTATTTTAATTGATTCAGGGGATAGTCATAGTTATATAGATCCTAGAGTGGTGGAAAGTTTGCAATTGTCGAAAAGAAAACATGGAAAATATTGGTTAGTGCAACTGGCCACAGGAACCAAGAGAAAGGTTACGGAATTGGCTAAATCATGTCTAGTGGACATGAATGGAATAAGTACTAAGGCAGACCTGAATATCTTACCTTTAGGTTCTTATGATTTCCTAGTTGGTATGGACTAGTTGGACCAACACCATGCCATCTTGGATTGTCGTAACAAGGCATTCACTTGCCTGGATGAGGAAGGAAAACAGAAAATACTCCAAGGAATTCCTAGAGTCGTGGCTATCAAAGAAATCTCAGCAATGCAGCTGAAGAAGTGCTACAGAAAAGGCTGTCAATTATTTGCAGCCCATGTGGAGGAAGCATCTAAAGATGAGGTCTCAAATATTGAAGACCATGCAACATTCAAATATTTTGAGGATGTATTCCAGGAGGCACCAGGACTACCCCTGAAGAGAGACATTGCCTTCTCTATTAACTTGATGCCTGGAGCAGCTCCAGTGTCAAAAATTGCTTACAGAATGAGTACACCAGAGCTGAAAGAACTACAATTACAACTTGAAGAGATTCTGAAGAAGGGGTATATATGACCAAGTGTGTCACCTTGGTGTGCCCAGGTCCTGTTCATGAAGAAGAAGGATGGGACGTTGAGATTATGTATCGATTTCAAAAAGTTGAAAAAAGTGACTGTAAAGAACAAGTATCCTCTGCCAAGGATCGACGATCTCTTTGACCAGTTGAAGGATGCTAAGATATTTTCAAAAATAGATCTTCGATCAGGATATCACTAGGTAAGAATAAAGGATGAAGACATCAACAAGACCACCTTCAGAACAAGGTATGGTCACTATGAATTCACAGTGGTTCCATTTGGGTTGTCGAATGTGCCTGTTGTATTTATGTGCCTAATGAATGGTGTATTCAGGGAATATCTGGACAAGTTTGTCATAGTCTTTTTGGATGGCATTCTAGTGTATTCCAAGTCAGAGGAAGAGCATGAAAAACATCTGTGGATGGTGTTGCAAGTGCTAAGGGAGCACTAGATGTATGCCAAGTTGAGAAAATGCTCGTTTTATCAAAAGCATATCCATTACTTGGGGCACATCATCTCAAAGGATGGGATAGTCGTAGATCCTAAGAAGATTGAAGCCATCAGAGAATGTTCAACACCGAAGAATGTGACATAAGTCAGATCCTTTATGGGTCTAGCTAGCTATTACAAAAGGTTCATTGCAAGGTTCTCAAGGATAGCTCACCCTATCACTTCCTTGCAAAGGAAAGAGAAGAAATTTTAGTGGACAAAAGAATGTGAGAAAATATTCTAGTGATTGAAGCAACTGTTAACCAGTGCTCCAATCCTGAGGATTGCAGATCTGAATGAAGACTTTGTAGTGTGTACAGACACATGAAAAGAAGGAATGGGAGGATTCCTCAGTCAAAATGGGTTTGTAATTTGTTATGAATCCAGAAAGTTTTAAGAGCACAAAAGGAACTATGCAACTCATGATTTGGAGTTGGCGGCCATCGTTCACACTCTGAAGAAATGGAGGCATTACCTCATGGGAAGGAGGTTTGAACTAATGATAGACCATAACGGTCTGAATTATTTGTTTGATCAGCGAACCTTGAATGCTAGGCATAATAGATGGTTGGAATTCCTTTATGAGTACGACTTTGATATCAAGCATATCAAAGGAAAAGAGAACAAAGTGGTTGATGCACTCAGTAGGAGAGTGCATGAATTACATGCTACATCCATTAGCATGTACCGAATTGATATTAAAGGCAGAATTTAGGAGGCTGGAAATGTAGATTTGCAGTACATGAATTTGGTAGCAAATATACAACAAGGTAAGATGCTACAGAAAATGGAAGAGTATAAGTTGGGAGCTGATGGAACACTCCTGTACAAAAACAGAGCTTATGTACCTAATGTCCAGGACTTGAAACTTATGATTTTGAAAGAAATGCATAATGTGCCTTATGTTGGGCACCCTGGATATCAAAAAATTATGGCAGCAGTCAAGAGCCATTAATTTTGGCCAGGTATGAAGAAAGAGATTGTTGAATACATTGCTAGATGTAAGGAGTGTCAGAAGGTTAAAGCTGAGCATAGACACCCAGCAGGGTTTCTATAGCCTTTACCCATTCCTGAGTGGAAGTGGGAGGTAGTGACAATGCATTTCATCAAAGGATTTCCTAGAACATGAAAACATCATGATTCAATCATGGTGGTGGTGGACAAGATTACGAAAGCGGCCCATTTTATTCCATTGAAGACTACTCACAAGGCAGCTAATGTTGTTGATATTTTTATGAGGGAAATAGCACGATTGCATGGTATTCCCAAGACAATTGTGTTTGACTGAGACCCGAAATTTACCTCAAAATTTTGGAAAGGGTTATTCAAAGGGTTCGTAACGAATCTGAATTTCAGCACAACCTATCATCTTGAGTCTGATGGGCAAACAGAGAGGGTGAGCCAAGTGATAGAATATATGCTAAGGATGTATGTGATGGACAAACCATCTAAATGGAAAGACTACCTACACTTGGTAGAATTTGCCTACAACAATGGGTATCATGCATCGTTGAAGATGAGCCCATTTGAAGCACTTTATGGCAGAAAGTGCAATACTCTAGTAAATTGGGATAATCCAGCCAATAGAGAAATAGTTGGGCTAGAGTTGCTCAAGGAAATGGAAGAGGAAATGCCGAAGATTAAGCAGAATTTGAAAGCTTCCCAAGACAGGCAGAAAAGTTATGATGATAAGAAAAGAACCCACAGAGAGTTTAAAGTGGGCGACCATGTTTTCTTGAGAGTGAAAGCCAACAAAAGTTCCCTGAGGCTGGGAAATTGCTCGAAGTTGGCAGCCAGATTTTGTGGGCCATTTGAAATCCTAAAAAGGATTGGACTAGTTTCATATATGCTTGAATTACCTGCATCCATGACTGCACATAATGTATTTCATGTTTCATTGATTAATAAATATATACCTGATGATAATCATGTTATTGATTGGAATGTGATTCAGGTGGAGCAAGAAGGCGTCTTGCAAGTGCATCCTGTGCGCATATTGGAATGGAAGAGAAAACAATTCCGGAATCGAGCCATAGGGCTTGTAAAGGTCCAGTGGACCTGGTCTGGTCCTGAGGACGTGACATGGGAGCATGAGGATGCTATGCGGGCAGAATACCCGCATCCTTTTGAAGATTTTAAAAATCATGTTGATGTTTTGTAAAGAGTTGCACTGAGGACAGTGCAAAAATAAGGGGAGGGGATTGTAATATCCCCAAGGACAAGCCCCAGTTGTATTTATAAATTGTAAACATGTTTTGTAGGTTGGTGAGCCGAGTGTTGATAATATGGTGGGCTTATGTGTTTATTGGGTCACAGAGCCTAAGTGTTAAAGGCCAGGAGCCTGATTTTGTATATGTAATTATGCATATCATTAATAAAATATAAACATCGCTGCGTGTAGACCAACCACGAAGAAAAAGTGACAGGGGACTAAGCTTCCAAAGGGTGGGTAAGATAAAGGGGGTTGAAAAGGTTGGAAAGAGGGGCTAAGATTAGGGACTTAAGTCCTTGAGAACAATAATTTATTATTATTCCAAAGTTGTGTGAAAGACATGTTTTTATCCTAAGTCTCGGGAGAGGCAACATGTGAAAAAGGGAACGCATGCAGCTCCAGGAAGACAAGTGTCGACTTGGGTGCATGTAGTTAAAAGTTGTAGCGTCAGTTGTGTTGGGGGTTTGCGGCCCATTCTTCCATCCTCAGCCTGAGTTCACGGGGATCTCCGTTTGAACCCATTTTGCATCTGTGTCTGCCTCTGCATAACCTCGCACATATGAGAAACCAGTGGGAAGGGAGAAGCTGACCTATGTGTTCTGTGAACCCAATTTTATCCACACTGCAAATCCGAGTTCGTGCTTAACCGTTTGGGTTGTTTTCCTATGTGTTACCTGAGTCGTGTTGTGTCTTAGTGGAACTTTTGCCATTTTTGGACATCCATACCCAATTTCCTATTGTTGTTGTCACCCGTGAGTTAACTGAATGTTGTTGTTGTTGTTGTTATCCTTACCTTGCAGGAATTGATTCGAAAGTGGTTGAAGAAGCGATTTGTCAGGCTCGTGGTTGAAGAGGCAGGTTGTCAGGACCATGGGAAACTCTCTCCAGGTGAGAGAGTTTGTTGGGAAGTATTTTTCTCCCAGAGAGAGTCCAGCACCAACTACGAAGCTCTGAGAATTCCTGATCCGACCTATTGTCGAGACCCTGATAGGGAGGTGAAGCAACTGATGAACTGTGTGACAATGAATGTGTATAATCCGAGATGAAACAAGCATGTGGGGAATGAGATTCCGTGAGTAGTGGGTGTAAGAAGGCTCCTAGAGAGAATCCTTTCAGTTTCACTGTGCAGTTTTCCTGTAACCTCAACTTAGTCTAGGATTCCCTTGCCCTGGGTGGAGCTTAGTCCCAGCTCGGGGGTGACCCACTGCTGAGCATGATGAGAAACGTGGTCTAAGGTTGGGAGGTTCATGGAAGGTCTGCACATAGTTGGTGGTGTTACGTCGGTTTAAAAGATAAGTATCATTTATGTGCTTAATTTATACGTTATGCATGTTTGTGCTAGTGATGCTTGAATGATATCATGTGTTCCGTTGCATGTGGATGTACTGTTAATCTTGTTTTGAATCTGAATGGTAATAGTAATTATGTTTTATGTGTTTAATTTTCGATTAAAATGCATGTTATATATATGTGTGTGTGTGTGAATGTTCTGCAGTGGTAGCATTGCCCGACCTATGGGTGGGTGGGGATGTTACATATCTTCTACAATATTTTGTTGTAACATCTATAGGCTTTGCTTCTTGAAGAATAACCAAGAAAAACTCCTTCATCTTCTCTTGAGTCAAACTTTCCTAGATCCTCATCATCTTGTTTGATGTAACACTTGCTTCCAAATATTATGAAGTGTTTGATAGATGCTAGTTGGCCTTTCCATAATTCATAGGGTGTCTTATCACTGTTGACTCTGATTTTCCCTCTGTTTAGAATGTAGACAACAATGTAAAATGCTTCTCTCCAAAAATTGTTTGATAACTTTTCCTCATTCAACATTGTCTTGGCAATCTCTTGTACTTATCTATTTTTCCTTTCAACTAGTCCTTTTTGTTGAGGAGTTCTTGCAGATGCATACTGTCTTTTTATTCCATGAGTTTTACAAAATTCTTCAAATTCATTGGATGTAAACCCACTTCCATTATCTGACCTTAAACATTTGATTTTCAAATCGTTCTCATTCTCAATTAAAGCTTTGAATGCTTTAAACTTTTCAAGTGCCTTAGATTTATTTTTGAGAAAGGAAACCCCAATCATTCTTGTATAATCATCAATGAGTAGGATAAAATAATTCTCTCATTGTAGAATTTTTGTTCTTGTTGGTCCATAGAGCTCTGTATGCACAAGTTCCAATGGTTTGGATGTTGTATATTCCTTTGTCTTGAAGCTCATCATTGATAGTTTTCCATGTTGACATTGCTTATAGATAGTGTTTGAGGGTTTTGTGATCTTTGACATATCTCTTACTGCTTGTTTGGTGTTGATTTTTACTAGGTTGTTAAAGTTCATATGGCCCATTCTTTTATGTCACAACCAAATTTCATCTATCTGCCCCATTAATTTTTTTTATCCATTAATGTTATCAAGAATATACACATTGTTTGGGGTTCTAATTTCTTTTGCAACCAACTTTCCTGAATTTTCCTTTCTGATATTACATTCTTGAGAGTTAAAAGTAAGTATGTGTCCTTGGTTACACATCTGAATTGCACTAAGAATATTGTGCTTCAAGTCTTTAACACATAGAATTGTTTCTACCTTGGCCCTTCCATTGTCAATACTGAGAGTGCATTTTCCAAATATCTTTGAACTGCCATTGTCTCCAAAGGTATCATTGCCTTTATTCGTATTCAAGGTGATAAATTTTGTTCTATCTCGTGTCATGTGGCTAGAGCATCCATTGTCAATGTACCAATTATCCTTATTATATTTTGCATGCAGTGCAATTTGTATGAACAAGGATTTTTCTTTATTTTGTTCCCTTTCTTTATGGTTTCTTTCCATAATTGTTGTGGCTTCCTCTTTATGATTTTTTCTGAAATCACTTTTGTAGATTTTTTCTATATTCCCATAATTATTGCAATTATAACATATGACGTTATAGTTCAACAAAGGGGAAAATGATTTGTAATTTATCCTTGAGAATCCATGGGTATCTATGTTGTTGTCCCTCATTTAATTGCCTCTTACATTTGTTATACAATATATTTCTTTATGACAAAAACCATTGCAAGAATAACAATAGTCAAAAAAAGAATTTTGGTACCTGATTTTGTGATTCCATCTTGATGGGAGCATCTTCCTGATTATGTCCTTGTGAGGAAGATTTGTCATATGTGGAACATATTGTTCTTCCTTCCTGTTGTATTAAACCTTGATAGAGTTTTTGAGTATCTTAGCATAACTCTTGGTCCTTTCTTCACTTGACCGTTTTGAAGAGGTTGAGGCTTCTTTATTAACAAATTCCTTATTTTCACTGTAACCAAGACCATTCTTGTCAAATGGTGATCTTTGTCAATTTAGGATTTCAATCAAGATTGTAGAGATCTTTTCAAATTTCATGTTGGTATGTGATATTTCCAACTCCTTTCTTAGAAAAACTATTTCAGATTCTAGACTGCTGCAGACATCTTCTTTTTCTTTTAGCTGGGATCTTAAGACTTCTTCAATTCTCTTTTCCTCTTCTACTTGATTTTTTAAGATGATAATGATTTTTTCAGTTTCATCATAACTTTATTTATACCAGGCATTTCTTTTATGTAATTTTTCAACTGCTCCTTTTGTATTCATTTCTTGTTCCTTGGTATTTCTATTTCATTTAGAGAACATATGAGCTCTCCTTCAAGTTCTAATTCCGCATCAATCTAGAGATTGTCTTCTTCTATTGGGTTTGCATTTCCATTTCCTATGACATCAGTTTTTGTTTCTAGATCCATAAAGATAATTTATGTTGTTTCATTGTCACTATCATCAGATGAGCTATTGTCTTCATTAGTATATAGATTCTTCTTTTGTATATAGAACTTTCTCCTCCTTTCATTCTTATCCTTCTTGTACCTTTTGAAACTAGAATATTCTCTTACATTGCTATTTTTATTCTTTGTATAAGGACATTTAGTAGCAAAGTGTCCTACTTTTCCACAATTAAATCCTTTGAAGCGAAACTTACCTTTATGTTTTTACGTCCCCCTCTTGATATTTCTAACAAAGTTAGATTCTTCTGCATCTAATTCACTATTTGAGTTGTCACCCATATTGCATTCTTATGTCTTTATCTTCTTTGATGCCTTGAAGGATGATTCCTTCCTTGATACATTTGTTGGATTGTATTGTTCTATCCTCATTTCATATGTAGTGAGGATTTCATGCAACTCATCCATTGTTAGATTGTCTAGGTCCTTTAATTCTTCAATGGAAGTTATATTGGGATTAAATATTGAGGGAAGTAATCTAAGAACTTTTTTCACAATTATGGTTTCTTCAATCTCTTCACCCAATCCTCTAATAGTGTTGTCAATCTCATCCACATGAAGAAAATAGATTGCAATACTCTCTTCTTCATTCATCTTAAGGGTCTCAAATTGTGCTCTATGGGTTTGTAATTTTTCCTTCTTGACCTTGCCATCCCCTTCATATATTTTTTGTAACTTGTCCCACATATCTTTTGCTGAACAACAATGCATGATTTTGACAAACACTGAATCTGCGAGACCATTCAAAATTGCACCAATGGCCTTAGAGTCATTGTCACTAATATTCTTTCTAGTTGTATCTATAGGTGGAGTTGTTGGAGTTGTGTAACTGTTTTTAACTGCACTCCAAACATTGAACCCAAGTTCCATCAAATAATGTTTCATTCTTATGCTCCATAATGCATAATTGGATCCATTGAATAATGGAGCTATGTTTGCAGAAAAACCTTCTTGTCTATCGGATTCACCTTCCAGTGGTTAGACTATTCTTGAAGGAACTCGCTCTAATACCAATTGTTGGCACACTTACTTATACCGATAGGGGGGATGAATCAATATAAGGCTACTTTTATTTTCTTACAATATTTATCAATGTATTACTTTAATTACTATAACAGTTAATCATATACATACAATTATACAATCCACGATGCACAAATATTTAACGTGGAAACTCAAATGGGAGAAAACCACAAAAAAAAACTCTTATAAAATCATGTAGGCACCAACCCACTATCACAATGTTTGTAGGAACCAACCTATTGTTACAATATTTGCAAGAAACAACCTGCAGGAGACACCAAACCCCTCTTCTGAGCACCAACTTAACTACAATGTTGGTAGGAACCCACCTGTAGGAGACACCAATTCCCTTGGTTGAGCACCAACTCAGCTCTCCTTATAGGCATTGACCTACAATGTCTATATTCACAAGCACCCACCTGCGAGAGACACCAATCTCATAAATATATCAACAATACAAAATAATCTCCTTACTTCAAGCATTCACTTACACAAATTAGCTTCTATGTCTTTGTTGTAGAAATACTCTCCACCAGTTCACAATCTGCATGATTTCTAAAGTTCCTTGGACTTTGCACCTCTACAACCATACTTAAATAATTATATTTCATCCTCTTTCATTCATGGGACCCTGAATCTCAGAGCCTTCGCTTCTCTTCCACTTTCACCTTGCTTACTCTTCTCACATTCTTACACTCTTGGTTCTTCAATATCATAACTTCTCAACTTGTCTTCACACAATCCACACCCACTACTTCTTCTCACACACACACCACTCAAAATAATTCGAGCATATTTATTTATACACTATGTGCTTCCAAGGATTTTTCCACATACCTAAAATAATTGAGCTTATGGGGTCAACTCCAACTTCCTTTGGCTCTCCTGCAAAAAATCCTTTGAATTTGGTCCTGATCTCCTCCAATTTCTCACGCTCTCCTTTCTTTGTTCACATTAAAAAACTTGGCTCTCAACATCCGTCTGATATGATTCTTGATTTGATCTCAACTATTGATGTGTTGACAGTCCTCCAAAACACACAACATAGACTTCATCACTCAAAAGTTGTATGATCTTCTTGTATTTAATATTTATCATTGATATGGTTCTATGTTCCTCAATGTCGGGACCATGGGGATATTAGGGTACAAGGCCCCCGAGAATTTAAGCTTTCACCCACAACTCTTAGGCCTGATTTGATATGTCATTGACCTCACCAACCCACTGGGCCCCTGCCCCCCCAGGCTTCAACACTACACTACTCAAATTCCCGTAATCAATCTCCTGGTATACTCTCTGAGACACATGGCTCAAAATTCCCATGACATGTGGAATTGCACATGGATTCCATGTGGAATCCTTTTTCATCTACTGATTGACGTGGTGTTGTCATACAGAATGACGTGGCACTGGTAATTATGATTTCATCACTTCCTCCACCCTTATTTGGACATCATGCTAATTTGGTACTAGCATGTGGCATTGATGTGGTTGATTCAGTGGGTTTGATGTGGAACCGACCACCAACACATAGAGACTTCAATTTTATATTGATGTTACACTCTTCCGATATTTGATACATCGATGTCAGTGATCCAGGTGGATATTGGTGACCACCCACCTATTCCAACTGGCTCCTCTTGACAGTTTTTGGTTCAACACGTTCTTCTATACTTCTTTGAAATTGTGGGTTCTACACTTTCAGGGTTGTATGAAGCCCTACACATCTTCCAGGTGGATACTGGTGGCCTCCCACCTACTCCAATTGGATTATTTTGTATGTTTTCATGTCAACACATCTTGTTGTACTCCCAGGGTTGTTTTGGGGCCCTAAACCATGTTTTTTTGGCTCGCCACAGTCAAATTGTAGACAGAGTCAAAGTTTGATGGTGTAATGTGTAGTTATCTAAAATACCTTTCCAATGGGCTATCACACACCTAAAACAGAGGTCGTATGAAAAATTTATGACCCTGATAAGTTGAGGTACCAACTTACCCATAGCCCCCCCCATAAATTTTTGGTGTTTCATCTCCTACGGTTAGGTTTTTGGATGTCTAGGGTTTTGGAATTCATGAGTAATATCAAAAAGGCCTCTGGAGCCTCATTGTAATCATTATGCTTAGACAGATGTGTGTAGCAGCCACATCTCTTCTCAGAGATAGTTACCACCATCTAAGTGACTAAGGGCGGTGGAAGGGAAAAGTTCGTGTGGGGGAAGGAACAACAATGAGCATTCAATGATATGAAGCATCGCTTGTGCTCAAATCTAGTACTCTCCTTTCCCAATATGCAACAACTGTTCGAGATTGAGATTGATGCATCTGACTATGTTGTAGGTGCAATTCTCACTCAGCACGGTCATTCAGTGGCATACCATAGTGAGACACTCTCGGATACAGTCCGGAAATACCCCACCCATGACAAGGACATGTATTCCATTGTACAATCCTGTCGTCAATGGAAACATTACATTCTGGGAAAGGAGACGATCATCCACATTGATCACAGGCCTCTACATTTCATACAGACACAAGGGAAATTGCAGAACGACTACCATCAGAAGTGGTCCACCTACCTGCAGCAGTTCCATCCTAACATCAAGTATAAGGCATGGAGCTCAAATCATGTCGTTGAATTCCTTAGTCGACCTCTTGTGGATGCACTCACCATTGTTCTCCATTCCTATGGACATGAGGCATCTGAGTGGCCCCAACTTTATCATCAAGATTCAGACTTCGCCACCACCTATCAGCTCTTGGGTACATGCGTGGCTGTCACCGATTTTCACATTTAGGATGGACTGTTATGCCATCTAGGCCATTTCTGTGTTCCTACAAGCACGCGTGCAAATTTGATTTGAGAATCCCACTAAAGTTGGATGGCAGGACATTTTGGAGTGGAGAAAATTGTGGTTGTTCTACAGAAACATTTTATTGGCCAAAAATTCAACTGGTTGTTAGCAAGTATATCAAATCTTTCACTACTTGTGCCATTTCCAAGCCAACCATCAAGAATCAAGGCTTATACACCCCTCTTCCTATTCCCGAGAAGCCTTGGGAATCCATCTCAATGGAGTACATGTCTGGTCTTCCATCCACCAAGAAAGGAAATGATTGTGTATTTGTGGTTGTTGATCTATTTTCAAAGATGGCCATCCTCACAACCTGCAAGAAGAATATCACAGTGGAAAAGACTACCAAGCTCTTCTTCGAACGAGTGTGGGTCCATTTTGGGATACCACATACCATCATCTTCGACCAGGACAACAGGTTCCTCAACACATTTTGGTCAAGTCTGTGGTCACTGTCGGATACCAACCTCACTAAATCCACTGCTTTCCACCCCCAAACAGACGACCAAACAGAGCTCACCAATTGAATGATTGTGCACATCCTATGCATGTACAACTCTAAACATACGTGTACCTGGGATGAGAGTTTCCCCTATATTCAACACAGTTACAACATGGCTCTCCATAGCTCCATCGGCCATAGCCCATTTCAGGTGGGGATGTGATTCCAACCCTTGGGTCCCATTGATGTTGCACTACCTCTTTCCACCACACAGACATACTCTTCCCATGTTCAATCTGAGACTGACAAAGCTACCAGATTCATTGAGAAGATTTATCACATCTGCCAACAGGTCCATGAGATTTTGCAGAAATCCAATGCTAAGTACAAGAAACGCCATGATCAACACAGGGTACCACACCAGTTTCAAGTTAGAGACAAAGTCTGGTTACATTCCCAGAAGGAGTGTCTTATAGGGCCCCATCAGAATCTCTTACCACTTCGATGCGGGCCTTACATTATCACCAAGGTCATGGGTAGCAATTCTTTTGAGCTCAACACTCCACACTTCCTTGTCTTGCACCCAGTGTTCAATGTGGACCTCCTTCGACCATATTCTCCACAATTTTTTGACACCTTAGAGATCGTAGAACATATGACACCAACATAGCTCAACCATGACTACATGGAACAAGCATCCGCTAATCAGATAGTGGACACACATGTCAAGGGAACTTTCCAGTAGAGGATCCAACTTTATCGGGTTTTCAAGGCAGGGCAACTCCTACACCAAGGAAACCGGCTCACACGTGGCCAAATTCAACAAAATTTTTCTCACTTGATGGGGGAACTCAACGAAATGGATACCATTGCTTCCTAAGGGGGGAGGACTGATCCAGGTGGATATTGGTGGCCACCCACCTATTCCAACTGCATCCTCTTGACAATTTTTGTTTCAACATGTTCTTTTGTACTTCTTTGTAATTGTGGGTTCTACACTTTCGGGGCCATATGAATCCCTACACATCTTCCAGGTAGATATTGGTGACCTCCCACTTACTCCAACTGGCTTATTTTGTATTCTTTCATGTCAGCACATCTTGTTATACTTCTAGGGCCGTTTTGGGGCCCTAAACATTGTTTGTTTGTCTCTCAAAAAGACCTTTCCAACAGGCTATCATGCGCCTAAAATGAAGGTCATATGCAAAAGTTACAACCTCGGGAAGTTGAGGTACCGACTTACCCATAGGGGCCCACATAACTTTTGGTGTTTCATCTCCTAGGGTTAGGTTTTTGGATGTCTAGGGTTTTGACATTCATCAGTAATATAAAAAAGGCCTCTGGAGACTCATTGTAATCATTCTTCTCAGACGGATGCATGTAGAAGCCACATCTCTTCTCAGAGATAGCTACCACCATTCAAGCAAGTATTTCAATTTTGCAGTTTTACAGTTTCATCCTATTTCATTTATTCAATAGAAGATATTGGTCACTGGATATCTACATTGTTCTTCATATCTCTATGTTTATTGTATTCATTATGTTAATCGGTTTGTTGCGCTCCTAAATCCGGATCAGTCAGACCACTGAGGCATCAGGCCATCTAGGTATCGATGCACTGGGCCCCGAAGAAATTACCACTACATTTTCACTCCACTCTTCTGATCCAGTATGGAACCTTTCGATTCATGTTCTGGTATCGGTCCATCAGGAAATTCAGACATGCAACTACAATATTTTATGTCTGATTCTCCGATATTCAATATGGTGGACCCCACTAACAAGGCACTAGGCCCTTGGAACCTTAGTACTATGCTTCATTTGATCTCCCGATCTAGTATGTTGGACCCCATGATATAAAATTTAACTCTTCATGCATGGTTTCATAGCTCACCATCCACATTCAAACTATGCACTTTCTCTTTTTCATTATAAACCCATCGAAGGGAATTTATCCTTTGTGCATGTGGGATTTGGATTTTTACATTGTTTCTTTGATTAAGTCAACTGGGCCATCGAGACCTTCACTACTCAAGTATTCAACATATGCTTGAGCTTCATTTGTGCCTTCAGAATTCATATATGTGGTTTTGTGATCTCCTTGATCTTGTCCCTCGGTTCTTCTTCAACGATATTGTCTCATCTTTCCTTCATTCGCCATTTTCTCTTCAAACCTGCTATTTCACGCATAGTCATATCATTTTTATGGCACTATCATTCATGGTAAACACACATGGATATTGTATAAGGTCAATGAAACATAGATATATTCATAGTCTCCCCTGTCTTTGACACCTGTGGCATTCATGACTGTCACATTCTTGTCTACCTTTGACATAAATGACAACAATTTTCCAACAATATCCTCTCAGAAATGGTGAAAACCTAAGTGGTTTTCCACATATGATTGCAGATCCACAAGAGAAGCCCCCCCCAAAGAACATATCTACTAAAGTCCGATGCAAAATGTTCAATCTAGAATTTACGCAAGGAGATATAGATTAGTAACCAACTTTCATACCATGTTAGATCATGATAAAATGTAATAACATACACCAAGGAATCTAACCACTCTAATCTCCTACGGAAAACATCAAATAAATTAGTAAATAAAAATTCAAGAAATAAGAGAGACAAGAGAGAAAATAGTTTATATCGTAAAACCCAATGTGTGGAAACATCCACAAAAGATGGTCTTCTATTATTAAAAAAAAAATCTCCAATCTTACAATGTAAGGGCATTCCCACATTTGCATTACATCACACTACATTTTTCCCTCTTTCCCATCAAAGGGTTTCCTTCACCTCAGTTATATATGAGAGAGGGAAAGGAGAAAATTTCCCATGATGCTAGGATAAACCATTTTTACAATATAGATAGTTATTGAAGAACAACTTTACAAAATGCCATGTACATAACACCACTAGGAAATCATTCCCGCATTCTAACAAAACTAATAGAAGTTGAGGGATTCTTTTCAATTACATCCCCAAATTGTCTAATTACTCTAGTAGCATTCAAATTGGCTAATTGGAGCTCTCAATTTAACAACTGTGATCTTTACATACTTATTCTCCAATGTCATTTTGTCAAATACATGGCCTACACACTACATTGTTCCTAATCTCCATTAAGATATTTTGTCAAATAATTTACAAACAACCTACAATTTCTTCATACGCATGTTGACTTCTATCCCATATAGCCCCAGTGCTATAACAAGTAACTCTGATACCAGTTTGTGATGTACCCAACAACCCTTGTACATGGTTGGGGTAGTGGGGTACGACACATTCTTTCCACCAACATATAATCATGCTCTATTATCTTTGATAGCACATTGTAATATACCCATCCTTCTAGTTAGGTTGTAATCCATATCTTGTAACTTCAATACCATATTTCTTCATTGTCCTTTTGTTAATGAATTAATGTATGCAGGCATACAAATGCAAGGTTATGCATAAAAATAGAACATCATACAATTCATAACTTTAACAACATTAATTCAGCACAATCACACATAAACCATAAGCACTTATATTCATGTGAATTAACACCAACTCGATTCAAATGAAGGGCATTCCACCCAACCATAGGATCACTATTTCCTATCATATTTTTTCAACAAGGCCACTCTCGAGCTGAGGCTATGAGTCTACAAGGACGAAATATCCTATGATTGGATCTAATCCGATGACACATAGCCAAATTTCCCAACATATAATAGTATATAATCTCTTACAAAAATTCTAATCCACTAGCCCTCTTTCCCCATAAGCCTGCACAACCCAAGGAATGGAATCCCATTCTTTGCCACACAATCCCTCAAGCTATACCGCTTCTTTCCTAGGCTCCCACACAAAATGGACATGAAATATCATTGCTAGAGACTTGAGGAATTCTCAATTGTAATTAAGTTAATCAATTTCCACTTCATCCTTTGCATAGGATCGCAATTTCCTCATGGTTTCAGGGAAATAATTTCTGTATTTTATCACAACCATAAATCATAATTTTTATTATATCCCAAGTCCATAAGCTTAGGATCAAAGACAATTTCCCTGGGAAGAATGGAAGAATAATCCCTTGCACAACAAAAATGTGTTAATCATATTTTCATGAAGGGGATATGCCACATTCCTTTATAAGAATCCCATGTATCTCACTCCCCCCCAACTAACTCCGAGGTTGGTATGGATTAGGATGACATAAGAAGAAGACTTTAGACTAGGAATAAAATAATATTATTTGGATTTGGCTCCTTTGAGCCCCAGAAGCCCCATTTATTTCCTCTATTGTGTGTAGAATGTGGTGAGTACCTGCACAAGATATTTATCTAGTAGAAGAACGAACACAACTTGCAAAGGTAAGAAGACAAGAGAAAAATTGGAGAGAAAAGAATGAAAAAATGTATTAACCAAATGAATGAATGATAATTTACACACAATATACTTTATGTAACTCAAATAATGCACACTGGAAGAGAAGCCAATGCAACATAGTGGTGGTCTAGAGATATCTGGACACACATGCAGTTACCATAGTTAACTGCCACCTAGTCCTAGTTAACTAGTCATGCAGTCTTCAGTTAATTGAGTCACACATGTGGAAGTGAGAGAAGCACATGCAACTGTTGGTGATAAAACTAAGGTTTCCATGCATGAGTGACTTCCATTAGTATAACTAAGTGTAACTGGATCTAAACTGAAGAGAATATTCTCCTAGAATGTAGGAGAGGTTCCTAAAAAATAAGAGACCCTCAATCATGACTAATAAACATAGGAAAATAAGGAAAACATATCCTAGGTGTGTGTAATATCTCCAACACCCCCCCTAAACATTACACTAGGGTAATGAAGAATGGGTCCCAAAAACAAGGGCCATGTTAGGTACCCATGAATAATGCAACTAATGAAAACTGAAGAGACAAAGTGAGAAAAGAGGGAAAACCTCGTGGGAAACCCCCCCCCTCAAAGTACAATGTATCAAAATAAGAGAAAGACATTTGCTAGGCAACTGTGTCCTTCAATCTAATATGATTGCACATAGAGTGAAACTTATGCTCAGTGAAAGTCTTGGTGAAGATGTCAACAGTCTGTTCAGAGGAAGGACATAACTGCAGGTCGATGATCCTCTCGTGGACTAGCTCTCTGATGTAGTGCATATGGATATCGATATGCTTTGTCCATTGTTGTTGCACTGGGTCTCTGCAAAAATTGAGAGTGATTTAGCTATCACACCAAATGACATTCGGTTTGTGGAATTGGATTCCCAAATATATAAGGAAGTTTTGTATCCATAATTCCTAGATGGTAGTGTTAACTACTCCTTTGTACTCGACCTTGGCTGAAGATAGAGAAATAACAGATTGCTTCTTGCTCAACCAACATATAGGCCATGAAATCAAAATGAGAGTGCATCTAGATGTGGACTTGCAATAAGTGATGCCGCCTACCCAGTCAGAATCTGTGAATCCTATGATATCCAGCTTGCAACATGCTGCATAATGGATCCCATAATTGATGGTTTTGTGAACGTACATGTTAGAATATAGAATATTGTGTGCTCGTTTTACCATTGATGATACCCTCATCACCCAACCATAGGTCGAAGCCACCCTTTGAGCACCTTAACCTTGACTGAGAATTACTTCGGAAGCAAACCCTAGGCTAGATAGCCAAACAAGGTGTAGCGCATCTTCCTCCAAGGATAACACACCAACAATAGCTGATCAGATAGTCTAAACCCTAGCCAAGAGATAGTCCAAGCCAAAACTGAAGTTGGTTGCTGCAGCAGCTATACCTACAGCTCTCCTCCACACGTGCGCACCAAACTGGGAACTACAGTGCGCACCAGTTGTTGCTCTACAATTCTGAGATGTGTCAAATGAGAAATGGTGCCCTGTATTTATAGTGGTTCTGCCAGATTTGTTGGGGTCGACTTCTCCTTCTGGGTACATGTCTGTTCAATATATTATTATTATTTCTGGTCTACTTCTTCTCTTGGAGGCTAATAACCTAATATAAATTATCTTCTTGAGCTGACAAGACTTCTAGGGTTATTAGACAACTCATTAGGGTTTTCTCTTGCTTTCCAAAGTCTTTTATTTTCGTCAGGTTTACACGTGGAGGTAAATACCTCCCGCAGCTACCATAATATTAACACTCCCTCCTAGCTAGGTAGGTATTACAGGTAATGGTCTTGAGCACAAAAACATACCATTTACCCGGTAGCATCAACATAGTCGTTTAGACTATCTCATGACTAGATCATGAGTATCACCATCACTATCAGTTTCATCATCTCTCAAAACCATACTTCATCTGAGTAATCATACATGATGCTGGATAAGTCACTCATACCATAGAGTAACACAAGACTCATTCTTATAATCTAGAGGAGTAAATTCTCTAAACCATTTTCCATCTGGAAAATCTTTGTTCATCATTCGTCTGGATGATGATTATCTCCAATAAACTGCTGATAGTCTTCAAGGCAATTAGAACAAAAATAGAACACAATTGTTTCTATCCATAGTAGTACATAACTACAATCCAGTGGTGCACTACCACACCAAGTAACACACAAGTACTTGATCAACAACGTATAGTCACGAACAGTGGAACGTATCCACCACAGTAGTCTTCATCTACTGTCATACAATCTTCACAACAAACATCTGATAGCAACCTGCACAGAAACAATGTTATGATATAAATTGAATCATCTGGGCCAATCTTTCACTCGCATCTATGAGCTCTAAAAGAATATCTACCTCACGAACAGTGGAACATATCCACCACAATAGTCTACATCTACTGTCATACAATCTTCATAACAAACATCTGATAGCAACCTGCATAGAAACAATGTTATGATATAAACATAATCATCTGGGCCAATCTTTCATTGAAAGAATATCTACCCTCAATATAGAACATCATCAATGGGCTATCTGCCCTATTCTTCTCAAACAAGGAAGAATGATTGTTTCTGATTTTTGAGCTTGGACCATTCCTCACCCTAGGCCATTCTTCCTACACTAATCAAAGTGCACCCTGGAAAGAATGTATAAATCCTAAGGAATGTCTGAGTCTGGACTATTCCCCACCTTGGGCCATTTCTCCTACACTAATCAAAGTGTAGCCTGGAGAGAATGTATAAACCCTAGAGCATGTTTGTCCCTAATTGTTGAGCCTGGACCATTCCCCACCCTTGGCCATTCTTCCTACACTAATCAAAGTGCACCCTGGAGAGAATGTATAAACCCTAAGGAATGACTGTCCAGACCATTTCCTCCATTAACCACAAGAGGAAAAGACTGTCCTATATCAACCTCCAAAACAAACCATTCCTCATGTTAACCACAATGAGAAATCATTGTCCGGCAAGGCGGGTCAGTCTTCTTGAGTAACCCTNACATCAGCAATCAGACTACTTCCCATGTTAACCACAATGGGAAGTCACTGTCCGTCAGAAATCCCAATCCACTTTCCGAACAGGAAAGCATCTGTCCAAGATGGACTATTTTTCAACGAATGTCTTCAATAATATTTTCAGTGCTCCCTCCCAACCTAGGAGTCATTTCTTCCTTTTTCAATAAGGAAGTTGTTTCCACGAGCTCCATCTTGAGTACGCAAACTCTTTCATCTTGGATAGAAGATTTACCAAAATGTATACTTATCTGCTCATTTGTGGAGTTATGTATTGGAGAACCATTTTCTCCTTTCTGGACTTCATCATGGATAATGTAATGCTTGATTTCAAATGTACTTTATTCTGGAACACTGTGAAGGCTTCATGTAGATCTGAACAATAGAGTATATCATTGTTGGAAAACTGGAACATATCCATATGGTACTTCTTTTTTCATCATGAGATCTGATCTACTGAGTAATTATCTTGATGTTATAGGGAATCTTCACCACGCTTCTGCTGTGCACTGGAGGTTCTCCACCAAGTTATCTTCTTCTATCTACATACAAGAGTCTCTTTCTGGTATGCCTCAAAGTCTTGAGATTTTCTCTTCATACGCTCTTTATTCAATTTCTCTAGAAAACGTTCTTTGCATTCATCTGATGTAGAACTCCGACGCATGGATGTTGCAGATGATATAATGACTTATGTAGAGATAAGTCTGGTTTACTGGAACAAGTAATCATCATAGTCTTGTTCCTCCATCTGGGAGAACCTCTGGTTCTAGATCTCGCAATGCTTTCATTCATAAGTCTTCCATACACTGTTCTTCATCACGACTTTCAGTTCTTCTACTTGATTGATTTTAGTGAGTTCATATTAGGCTGGTAATCTTGTGATTCTTGATACAATGACTGGTTGTTCTGGTTTCTCTTTCTTTCTTGGAATCCTCATGTTCTTTTTCATGTTTTTATTTATCTCTTGGGTCCATGGAGTTTCTTATAGATTCCATGCCCTAGAGATTCCACTTCTTCCTTTCATCATAGGATCACAGATCTGGATGGACAACCAAGAATAATTTAAGGCTTCTCTTCGAAGAAGTCTTCTTCTGCGGTTGAACTGAACATGTATTGGCTTTCATGGTTGCTACCATGGATATATATACTTCATCATCTTCAATGGATCATAGGATTAACTCCCTCCTAATCCTTGCTTCATGTATAATTGCATATAATCGGCTCCCTCCGTCTAATAGAGTCCACGCTTCCATCTGCATCCTTATTGTCTTCTACAATATATAATTGGCTCTCTTGTCTACAAAAATCCACGCTTTTGTCTTGTTGTCTTCTACAAAACGTCATAAGTCTTTTTCCAATTTCCTCTCGATTGCTGACTTCTTTCTGTCTTTGCTTCTTCTAAGTCTCTTCATGATTGATTCGGCTTAATAGCTTCCACATGATTTGTATTTCATCCTTTCATGTGTCTTATCTAATGATATCCATTTTCACCTTGTTTGTTCTTCTATAGGTATATTTCTTCTTGGAACACATTATCTTCCAAGAGATAGATATACAAGATATGTACAAGAAATAAGAAGAGTGTTGTTACCTTTTAGAAGTATAATTCTCTTCCATCCTGCTTAGTCTTCTTTGTAGGTTCCTTTTCTTCGGCAATTGATGATTCGTGTTTCTCCTTCCTTTTCTTTAGCTCAGGAAAATGATTCTTGTAGTGACCATACTTTTGACAGTTGAAGCATTGTACTTTTGAAATGTCTTTCTCTTATTTTGGATTCCTCCTTGAACCAAACTTCCTTTTGTTCCCAAAGTTCTTGAATCTTGTTGTGAAGGCTTGATCGTCGTACTTCTTTCGGGGTTTCTCTTTTGCATTGATCCTTGATTCTTCTTGAGCACAACAAGTCCAAATTTCTTCAAATGTCGGATACTCCTTCCTTGCGTTCATGCTTGCGGCAAATGCATCCCACGTCTTGGGAAGACCATTGAGTACTATGTTCACCAATTCCTTCTCTGAAGTGATCTCTTCAATAGCTTGTAGTTGATCTCTTAACTGGGAGATGCTTACAAAGTATGATGTTATGTTGTCATCACCATTCATCTTCATGTCACGGAGCTCATTCTTCAGACTCATAACTTGTCCAATGTTTCTGACTGAAAAGAGATTTGTTAGGGCATCGTACATTTTCTTCGATGAGTCAAGATGGGAGATGTAGGGTATCAAGTGGTATTTTATAGAATCCACTATGATACTCATGGCATTGATGTCAACATCTTTGAACTTATCCATAGCTGTAATGTTTTGCAGTTCCTTCTCTTTTCCTTCCTCAAACTCTGGCTTCACGATCTTTCCTTTCATGATATCCAACACTTTATTCTTGGAAAGGATGAGGTCAATCCTTGTCTTCCATGCTCTGAAGTTAGAGTCTCCATCTAATTTGTTCTCAGACTTCATAGAGTTAGTCATGGCTTGCTTGACTTGGTCAAACCCTAGATTTGACCAGAAATTCAAACTTCACGTCTTGGCTTGCTGAGAGTGTCAGGAGATGCGATAGGCTAGAGCGCACTGATCTATCTGGAGTTTAGGTCAATCCATTCACTTAAGGTTCCTCAACAAGAGGTTTAGGGTTTCTGCAACTGCTTCTACTAGTAACCCTAGCAACAGTGTCTTGGAAACTGCTTTTGCTAGTAACACTAGCGGTAGTTCCTCAACGAGCTCAATATCCTAGTGGCTATGTTTCCTTCTAGTGTTTAGAATGAATGAAGGAGGTGTGGACCCATAACCTGTTAGAATATAGAATATTATGTGCTCATTTTACCATTAACGATACCCTCGTCACCCAACCATAGGGCGAAGCCACCCTCCGAGCATCTTAACCTTGATTGAGAATTAGTCCAGAAGCAAACCCTAGGCTAGATAGCCAAACAAGGTGTAGTGCATCTTCCTCCAAGGATAGCGCACCAAAAATAGTTGATTAGATAGTCCAAACCCTAGCCAAGAGATAGTCCAAGCCAAAACTGAAACTGGTTGATGCAGCAGCTGCACCTGCAACTCTCCTCCACACGTGCACACCAAACTGGGAATTGCAATGCGCACTAGTTGCTTCTCTGCAATTCTAAGATGTGTTAAATGAGAACTGGCGCCCTGTGTTTATAGTGGTTCTGCCATATTTGTTGGGGCCGACTTCTACTTCTGGGTACATGTCTGTTCAATATATTATTATTATTTCTGGCCGACTTCTTCTCTTGGAGGCTAATATCCTAATATAAATTATCTTCTTGAGCCGACAAGACTTCTAGGGTTATTAGCCAACTCATTAGGGTTTTCTCTTGCTTTCTAGAGTCTTATATTCTCGTCAGGTTTACACGTGGAGGTAAATACCACCCGCAACTACCATAATATTAACAGTACCGAAGGATACATTTTGCAGCCTTCTAGTGTAACTCCTGCGACTCCTGCATGTACCTAGAGACTTCTCTCACTACATATGATAGGTATGGTCGAGAGTGGGAGAGATACAACAAACTCCCCACTATTTTCTTGAATAGAGTCTTGCCAACCCGTGGACTATCCCCGCCATCCTCAACTCTCACCCCAGATAGGAAGGGGGTAGGGGAACACTTGCATTATTTCATGTGAAATATCTCCATGAGATCTCAAGCATACTTGGCTTGAGATATCTAGATTCTTGAAGCATCCTGACTAATATCGATACCAAGGAAGTAATGGAGTGGACCCATGTCCTTCATCAAAAACATGTCATGAATAATCCTCTTCATTGCAACAATCGATGAAGTCGAGCAACCAATGATCAAAATATCATCCCCATAAATAAATACAATTAAAAGTGAATCAATAGTCCTAAGCATGTATACATTTAGAACATATTTTCATCTCACAAAATTATGGGACAACGAGTAGGAGTCCATCTTGGCGTACTGTGCTCTCGATGCTTGCTTGAGATCATAGATAGATTTCTTGATCCCGCAAACCAAAGATGAATCTTGTATGAAGCCAAGTGGTTTCTCCATGTAAATATACTTTGAGAGATCTTCGTGAAGAAATGCATTCTTCACATCCATCTGATGGACTTCCCATATTATGGATGCCACAATAGCAAGGGCCAAACGAATGGAGTCCATCTTTGTTATCAGAGCGAATTTCTCATCGTAGTCTATGCCATGAACCTCCTGGAAACCTTTGGAAGCAAATATTTCCTTGTATCTACTAAATTTTCCATCCATTGTGCTCTTGGTCCTGTAGACCCATCTGCATATGAAAAACTTCCTTCCTGAAGGAAGCATAACCAGATCCCAAGTCTGGTTCTTGAGGAGGAAGTTGTACTACTCCTGCATGATTGATTCCCAAAATGGATTCCCTGCAACCTATCCATAGGTATGCGGGTCTGAAGACTGCGCCACATAACAATGCATAGGAAACATGGGCTCAGTGGATATGAGTGCACTAGGGGGATCCTCAAACTGAGATCGAGTCCTCCTAAGATTTGTTGGATCCCCAACAGTATCTCCTACATCCTGAAGAGTGGTTTGTGCCCACTTGGGCCCCTTTTGTGGCTCCTCATCTGCCTATACTGACTGTGCATATGCATGTTATAAATCCACTGACTCTGTATCAGAACTTAGATCTAAAGTAGAGTCTGAATGTCCAGACTCATCATATCTACCTAGTGGAAGGACAAAAGTGCCTACATGCGGCTCATGTGGAGCATGCAAGATACTTTCCTCAAACTAAACACTACACAGAATGATGAGTTGGTTTGTAGAGGGATCAATGAGTTTGTATCCCTTCACATTGTCTGGGTATCCAACAAATATATATGCAGTAATATGAGGATCGAGTGCTTTCCTCTTTTAAGATGGAATTTGATCCCATGCACATGAGCCAAAGACACAGAAGTGGGTGACTTTAGGTTTGTTTATGCTCCAAGCCTCGAAAGGAGTCATGTCCTTAACATATATGTGAATGGATCTATTCTGAATGTGATTGGATCAGTTAAGTGACTCAACCCAAAGATTGGTAGGAAATGATATTGCATGCAACAAGAAAGAGGCTTTCTCTTTGAGAGATCTTTTTTTTTTCATTCAACAACCATGTTCTTCTGTGGAGTATATGGTACTATGTGTTGCAACTATATCCCAGCCTCAAGAAAAATATTTTGAACATATCTATTTATGTACTCCCCCCATTATCTGTACGGAGGGATTTGATCTTTTTCCCTGATTGTGTCTCAACAAGTGCTTTGAACTCTTTAATATGCTCAAATACCTTAGACTTCTGCCTGAGAAAAAATAACCAAGTATGACATGAGCAATCATCCAAAGATGTGAGAACGTACCTTGCCTTGTTGATGGATGGATGTGGGAATAGACCCATGAGATCAATATGAATCAGATCTAATGGAGAGGAGGCCATGTGAGCCTTCCCCTTCTCAAAATTCTATTGAGGGTGCTTTCCAGGGACACATCCTTCACAAACCCCTTTCGAAAAGAGGATATCAGGTAATCTGGTGACCATCCCTTTCTTTCTAGGTTGTTGCATGTACTTTAAGTTCAAGTGAACAAACCTCTCATGCCATATTATACTACTGTCATCATCATGCATCAATAGTACAAATGAATTAGGTTTAATAAACTTGTATAACTGATATTAATGATTCACCTCCCAGACAATAATCCTATAGTTGTCTTGCATGTCGAATATGGACACAAAGTTTGGTGTGAACTCCACCTTTTTTCCTGAGCCTAGGTGTGTAATATGATACCTTGAGAGTAGATTCACAAAATTTTTAGGAACATGGAGAACGTTCTCAAAAATTCCATGATCTAGTTCTACTCTCCCTTTTCCGGTGACCTCTATTGGAGATTCATCCCCCACGAGGATAGGAGGACCATTGCATGCAGTCAAAGAATATAAGATATCATGTGTGGCAACCATATGGTGGGATGTTCCTGAATCCATGATCGAGGCATCAGGTGAAGAGTGAACGACATCAGGGGAAGAGTGAACAACAACTAATGCATGATGATTACCTTTGGGAGCATGATATTATGGCTTATTCTTGTCACCCTCGAGAATTTGATCCCCAAGGTTGTTCTTTTGAAGAATTTGAGTCATAAGGTCTATTTTATTCTTCATGCATGCATATTCTAGATGGAATCCTCGATTGCAATAGGTACACTTCTATCCTTTCTTCCATTTTCCACTTTTAGAACTTGAGGAGTCATTTAAGGGTTTGGAGTACCCTTCATTCTTTTGTTCTACATGCACCTTTTCTTTGCCTTTGTTTTTGGATTTTTGATGTTGAGAACTATTTCCATCAAGTGCAGCAAGTGCATGTGCTTTGGATTTTTTCATTACACCCATCTTGATGAGTTTGTCTTGCTCTTGAATCAGGGCCTCAATGAAGGTATCCAAAGAGGGCATAGTCCATGATGCTCCAACAATCAACCTCTAAGTGTGGAAAGTAGAAACAAAAAATGAATAATCCAGACCAAGTTTTGACAAAATGGTGAGAATCATTCGCTTTTCCTCCTTTGACTTATCAACCCTGCAAGCCTTGAGTTGCAACAACAAATCCTTGTACCTTGTGAGGAAATATTGGATGTTTTGAAAGTTTTTCAGATCTAATGCAAGTAATTCCACCTCAAGCATGTGGCCTCTCATCTCATATTGTTTTCCAAAGATTCCTTCCATGGTGTTCTAGATCTCATTTGGAGTTTTGCAAGAAGATACATGAAACAACAACTCAGGGGATATGTGCATGCATAGGGCTCCATAAGCCTCATCCATTATGTTGAGGTATTTGAATTTTTCAATGGTTGATGTGGGTTATTTTTCCATAGCCATGGTTAACCTATACAATCCTCTACCTCAGATAAAAATATCCATCTTTTTGTTCCATTCAAATTAGTTGTACGGTGTTAGCATGAAAAATGACAAGGATTCAATTCTTCCTGCGTTCTTCAATCTTCAGTGCCTGCAAATAAAAAATGCCAGTGCACCTTCTTCCTAGAAACCTCTGGGATATGATACCATGTAGAATGTGGTTAATACCTACACAATATATCTAGCTATAAGAAGAATGAACAAAACTTGCAAAGCTAAGAAGATGAGAAAAAAATTGGAGAGAAAAGAATGAGAAAATTTGTTAACCAAATGAATGAATGATAATTTACACATGATATACTATGTATAACTCAACTAATGTGCACTGGAAGAGAAGACAATGCGCCATAGTGGTGGTCTAGAGATATTTGGACACACAGAAGAAGTTACCGAAGTTAACTACCACCTAGTCCTAGTTAACTAGTCATGTAGTCTTCAATTAACTTAGTCACATGTGTGGAAGTGAGAGAAGCACATGAAACTGTTGGTGATAAAACCGAGGTTGTCATGCATGAGTGACTTCCACTAGAATAACTAAGTGTAACTAGCTCTAAACGGAAGATAATATTATTCTAGAATGTAGGAGAGGTTCCTAAAAAATAGGAGGCCCTCAATAATGACTAATAAACATAGGAAAATAAGGAAAAAATATCCTAGGTGTGTGTAATATCTCCAACATTGTGGAATCACAACCCATCATGTTTTTTCTCCTTGTCCATATGTAGTGTGTGATTCATTTTATTATGATTTAATGTACATTTACATTTTACATTGTTTGATTCCCATCCTTTCATCACATATGCATTTACATTTTACATTGTTTGATTCTCATCCTTTCATCACATATACATATGCATTTCTGTTTAGGGGATCCTACTAGGGGTATTACATGTCTTCTTAAAGCCTTTATCTTCCAAAATTTTGACCACCACCAACACCCTTCTTAAAAATTAGAAAAAAGAAGCACTTTATAACCCAAGTGAGCAACATCTATTCTTAAAGAACTACTTTTTTCCTAAGACAATGAGTCTAAATCTTCCCTTAGCCTAACATGTCCCTTTTAAATTTTCCATGAATAAATTCTACATTTCTTCTTAACACTTTCTAAGTCTATAGATTGAGTAGTCATGTACCATTATCACCAAAGATCAGTGGTAGTAGGATCCCCTATTTTATTTAAAGTAAAATACCTTTCTCTTGTAAATAATTTCTCAAATAATTAAAACTACTTCACCACACCCTAAAGAAGAGTCAATCCCAATTATCACTTGTTCCTCATTCCTAACATTCCATGCTAAATGATCCCAATAATTGGAAAATATAGAACTAACAACTGTCATTGGTTCGAAACATTCTAGATGTTATTTCTAGGACTCTCGATTCAATACAAAAGGGACCCTAGTGCTATATATTTATGCTTAATTATCCTTTTCTATAAGCTCTCCTTGGTTATAAGATTCCAAAGATTTTTTATAGTGAGTGGTTTACCAAACAAATGAATATGTTTCAAACCACCACCCTCTTCCTTAGGTTTTTCAATATATTTCCACCTAGACAATGGAATACCACCACTGTCACTCTTTCCTCCCCATATAAATTAAGAGAATTTTTCCTAATCTTCTCCAATACCCATTTTGAGATATATGCTAGGGAATTCCAATATACTGGCATATATTTCACCATTGCTTTAACAAGTGTCATCCTTTCCTCCCTAGAGAGCCATATATTACACCATTAATTAATCCTACTCTATTTTTCCATACCTATTAGGCTTGAAAATGAAGCCCAAATATTTGAAACCCTCTTGCAAATCAAAGGAAAAGGAAAAATAATTCTCAAAATCTAGTCGACTCCCTCCCTCAACCCATGAAACCCAAAGGAAAATTTCTAAATGTTCACCTCCATCCCTCATCTAGAATTGACCATTATATAAATTTTCATCTATCTTTGTACTTTATGGGTAGAAAATTTGGAGGAATTGGCTTGCAGGGCCCATTTTAAGGGTAGGTCCCCATTTGGTGATTTGCAATTTGAAACCTTCCAGGGTCTTTTGAGGCATCAAATAGAATTTTTTTTGGGTCAAAACTTTGTGATCCCCTCTACGTTGTTCTACCCATTGAAAGGTTTCCAACAATGTGAAAATCGCCGCAATTAGAGTTTTTGTGTAGAAGTTATTCCTTTTGTAAGTTGACCTACCCTATTGACCACCATGGTACTAAGTGGATTCCACACCAACCCCCATTACTCACACATGTGGGGATATTCACATGTGGAATTCAAGAAGTTTCTAGAGGGTCCAAAACCCTAACACTAATTGAGGGTTGAGGCATGCAAAAAATCTAATCCTAGCCCTAAACAACTATTAGGATATGTTAAATATTGGGCTGTTAGGAAGAGAAGGGGTTCCATTCTTTTAGTATTGTTATTGTTCAATAGTTGGGAAAAGCATATAAGAGTGGGTTATTGAGGCATAACATAGGAGGTAGCAGATTCTATAACAACCATTAAGGCCATAGTGTCCAGGGAAAATCCAAAGAGAGTGCACCTTTCTTTGTAATCACATTTCTTAAGGAAAAGAGAGCAAAGCATAGGCCTCACCTTCTAGTTGGGTTTTCTCATGTATCAGGTTTCTCAAGTCACACCTTGTGTTTATTTTTTAGGATGGTGTGTTCATTTAATTGTTCTTTCATTTCAACTTTAGTTATTTCCACAAATTAGAGCTCTAAGCTAATAATAATAAATTTAATATCTAAGCTAATGAACTACCCCACCATGGGAGAATTATGTGGCATGATATCCTAAGTGTTCAGTTGTTTCAAAGAAAGAGATTTTATGCTCATGTTTACCTTCTTGAGACATTGTCCTCACAATTGATTAAGGGATTTTTTCGACATCTACTGACACTAGTCAGAAAATCCTTCTTGATATGGAATATGATTAGCCTACTTTGACCATATGGGTTGTTGAATCTCCAAGTTTATGTGATTTCCTCGATTTTGATTTTCCTTTAGAAGATGCCATCTTGGAAGTCACGTCTTCAATAGATAAACCAAGGGAAGATGAGCATCATCAAGCATTGTTTCTCCTTGATTCAGAACCCATGAGGGTTAACATGATGAGTTTTGACCCAGGATGTTGGAACATCAAGCATTGATGGTTCATCACACATATCCTAGGTTTAGTCAGTTGAGAGGTTGACCTACACCTGGATACATTCGATCGAGCAATCAATCAACACATTACATCACTTGGTTGAGTAGTCGATGTGCTTGTTGGTCGGATAGTCAACCAATAGTCGAAGATAGTCGGGCAGTGGATCAACCAACCCAACAATCGACTACAAGTTGGATGCATGGGTGACCAATCAAACATCCTTGTCAAGTTGACTCGACAACACGAATTTGGCGAAGTCAACTCTAACAATTGATGGTTACATCTAGACAAGATCTTCCAAATTCTATGGAAGTTGAATAGATATTGAGGCTATAAATAATATACCCCTTGGTTCATTATCAATATATCGATCAAGTGATCATGGTGATCAAGAGATCAAATGTGCACTTTGATGTTTTGATCACAGTGTGTCCTGCTTAAGTGTTGTAACAATGTCCTTAAACACCACCCTTTGTCTTCAATTTTTTTTTCCTCTTCGATTATCTATAGTATTGTGTTTTATGTTTTCATGTTGTGTTCCACCCTATTCCCCAACATGGTATCAAAGATGATGGTTTAAAACCTCAACTTATTATCTACAAACCTTGTTGAGTTGGATTTGTTGTGTGATTAACTCCGGGCTGGTGGTTTGTTGATTGGAACTTATTGAAACAAACTGGTTTCTATCTAGATGTTGTAACTTGAGATGGTTCCTGGCTTGTTAGAAACATGCCAAGACATCTTTAAACCTACTTTAGGCCACAAGATGGCTCTTGGACCAGAGAGGGTTCTCTCATATGATTTACGAACACTAGCTACCCACTATCAGTAAGCAACAATTCTAACAATTAAGCGTGAGATGTCATATTTGAAAGATAAATAATAGGATAATTAGACAGGCAATGTTTACGATAAAATGATAAGTGAGTGGAATTAATAAATTGTAATCCTATTAGACCAACGACCTAATTTGGGTATTGTATGATCTAACATAGCACAAAAGCTAATAATGAAAGGTGGAAGAAATAAGAAGACAATTAAATCTCAAACAATACAGAAGGAAAAAAACAATCTCTACAAATATGAGATGAAGAAAGGATGATTTGTTGGGCATCTCAAACGATAAATCTAGCAAAATATTAAGTCTATGGGTTGGGCATAAATTATGAATCCAACATTGATACACTTAGATTAAATAACTTGCAAGCATATGTATATGTTCCTATTGGATATAATTGCGTCATAAAATCAATAAAACATATATGATAGAAGTGGTGGTCATACCAAATTCCTATCTTGAAGCTATATCAATCTCATTGAAAATTATAAAATGAAAGAAAATAATAGTTATGAGAAATTGAGAAACTTAATACAAGAAATAGAAAGAAGGCAAAGTTGTGCTTAAATTGATCAATGAATTCAATATATTATTCTTCGGTAAATTACAATTGCCCTACGAACTCATATAAAGAACTCATATAAAACGCAACCTCTAATTCATGGCTTGCCAAGCCTGTAATTCCTCTGTTCAGTGAAGTTTTTCTCCTCCTTTTATAGCCCCTTTGGGAGTTTGTTTTACCTTCTTGATCTTTGACTTCAAATCCTTTGTAATCCAAACCATAAAACCCTTTTTAGATATCCAAATCAAATGTAAATATAAATAGAATTGAAATTCTAAAATAACCAAATCAAACTAAATTTGTTAAAATTAAATAAATATAAATCTAATAAAATTAAAATTAAATAAATATAAATCTAATAAAATTAAAATTTAATTATAGTAAAACTAAACAAAACTAAACTAATGTATAACTAATAAAAACTACACAAAGACAAAGAAAAAGAAACTAAATTATAACTAATAAAAACTACACAAAGACAAAGAAATAGAAACTAAATTAAAGTAATAAAATGAAATCCAATAAAACTAAAGCTAAATTATACTAAACTAAAATTAAAGATTAAAGTGAACTAACTAAATTAAATAAATTTAAATATAATTAAATAAGAATAACTAAACCAATTACTAAACTACATAAAATTAAACAAATAAAGTGATTAAAATTAATCTAAACTATAAATAAATGAAACTAAACTAAAACTACAATCTAATAAAAAGCTAAACTAAAATAAAATTAAAACAAAACCACTAAAACTAAAGTAATTAAAAATTACTTTCAAATCAAATTAAAAATAAAGTAAAACTAAACTTAAAAAAATAAAATTAAAATTAAATCAAGGTATTCTAAAAGTTTTATTTTGTTTTTTTTGTCATTTTGGCTTGGTGAGAAATGATTGGATTTGTAGATTTATGACTAAGTTTGTATAATCATAGTAAGTTTGTAAATTTGAATGACTAAATTTGTATAATTTGAAAGTTCCAAGATTTTTCAGCATGATAAATGCATATACTTTAGAAATACAATTTAAACAACAACACAAATAACAATTTTATCCAAATTTACATTACCAGCTTCTAGCAAAAAAAACCCGAAAAAAAACATTTAACAAATGAAAAAAAATACCAAAAAAAAGACGTAAAGCTTCATGTCTTCCCTGATTCAATGTGCAAAGAATTCGTTTATTTCCTTATGGTGAAAACGCTTCTTAATCCTGTAGCGCATGATAGCTATATGTCCAGTCCTTTATCCTCCTGGACAGGTAAAAATTTGGAGTTATAATCTGGAATCTTTTGCAATGTAACTAGTTGCAAAATATTCGAATTGTAATTGTAATCCCCGCGATCTAGTTGTATGTGGTGTGTTAGCGATCTGGTAGTTGAAGTTAAACACCAATAGGATGAAGAAAGATGAAGATTTTTTATTTATTTTAATTTTTTTTTAAATATTATTGAAATTTTCCTAAGGTCTTCGTTGAAAATCTAAAAAAAATTTAAATCAAACTTGCAAGTAATATAGGGCAAGTGCCAAAGTGACACCACAAAACAATAGTACAGAGATGTTAAATTTACCTCCGAGGACAATAATACATAGATTCACAAGCTAAATTTATAAATAAATGTGCAATCATTAGAAGGGGCTAATGATTTAAATTTATGATAAGATTAAATTACATAATTTGTGACAAGTTTCAAAAACAATGTTTGATATATGGTTTTGTAAAAACATATTATTTTTTATACATAGTATTAAGCTTATAAACAATGTTTGATATATGGTTTTGTAAAAACATATTATTTTTTATACATAGTATTAAGCTTATATTGTTATGTTATTAAATGTGTGTAATTCATGTGTTAACCGTTATGATACTAAATGCATGCAAGTTATGTCCACTAAAGTGGCTATTACCTCAATGTATTCAATGATTAATTGAATGAAGTCATGTGTCGAGTAAAGTGGCTATTACCTCAATGTATTCAATGATTAATTGAATGATTAATCTGTAACATAGTGGAATTTTGTTGTTGTTACTAAGTACAACAAGAGAATGGTGGTTTGTCCATCTGCCCAAGCCATTGGAACGGATTTCTATAAAAATCTTTTCTCTATAAGGTTTTTTTACATGACATATATCAATTTTCATTATCGTTTTTTTTACCATTAACAATGATATCGAAAAATATATTACATCCCATAAGCTTTCAATCTTTTTATGTAACTAAAAATAGAATGAAAAATAAGTTACAACCCAAAAGCTCTCAATCTTTCCATGTAACTCATAAATAAGCTCTCAATCTTTCTGTGTAACTCATATTATTTCTGATATATAATTCATATAATTTTTTTCTAATTCATATAATGTTTTTCTATTATATTTTGTTAACAATGGAATCCACAAATAAGTTAGAGCCCAAAAGTTCTCAATCTTTTTTGTGTAACTCACATTATATAATTCATATAAATTTTTTCTATTATATTTTATTAGTCTTGCAAGAAGAATCCACATGTATCTACATCCAAAAAATTCAAGAAACTCTGAGATGACTTTAGGCATAAGTAGTGTTTGTATATGTATGCACATGCTTTGGATTCTAAATTTGTCAAGCATCGAACATGGTAAAAACAATACAAAATAAAGAGAAACCAAGGTTAATACACGAAGGAAAGAATAGAAGATGCACAGATACAAAGAAATACACCATTGGAAACTTGTCCTTCGTACAAGAAGCGATGCAATTGATCCAAAGAATGAAGATTGTCAAGGTTTAAATTTACA
Source organism: Picea engelmannii (assembly GCA_009831015.1). NCBI lineage: Eukaryota > Viridiplantae > Streptophyta > Pinopsida > Pinales > Pinaceae > Picea > Picea engelmannii. Next base: position 666,849 of record ML793959.1, read on the forward strand.
GTATTGATCCAATAATCCTTAAGGCACTTGCTCACACTGGTATTAAGGTCTCTATGATGGTTAGGAATGAATTTATTGCCAGTGTCTCAACCAACCAGTCATTCGTAGATGAACGGGTGAAAAAAATGTTGCTTACTTCTATCATGCAACTAAGATCAATATAATCTTGGTGGGGAATGAAGTTTTAACAGACTAAACCAACAAACAAACTTGGTACCAACTATTTCCCGCTATGTAGAGAATCGGGCAAGCTCTGCTTAGATATAAGCTGAATCATATCAAGGTAGGAACCCATTTGGCTATGGATATGCTCGCCACTTCAGTTCCTATATAAGGATTTCCTCCATCATCTGGTGTTTTTCCTGACGATATTGTAAAAAGTGTCATGAAACCAATGCTTGAGTTTCTGAAAAGAACAAGATCCCACTTTTTTATGGATGTGTATCCTTACTTTCCTTATTCTTTTGATCCTAATGATATACCTTTGGAATATGCCAATTTTGGGAATCATGACAAAAAGTACACTGACCCCAATGGCCTTGTGTATACCAATGTGTTGGACCAACAACTTGCAAATGCAGTTGTAGCTGTAATGAGAAAATTGGGTTATGAGGATATTAGATTGGTCATAGATGAAACTGGATGGCCCAATGCTGGTGACCTTAATCAGTTGGGTGCCAACATCTTTAATGCATCCCATTATAACCATAGGGTTATAATAAGAATGCTTGCATATCCTCTAGTGGGAACCCCTCATAGGCCCAATCGATTCATCCCCACATACATTTTTTCATTGTTTAATGAGAATCAAAGCCTGGACCGGGGACTGAGAGGCATTGGGGTTTTGTGTGTCCAAAAGGATCCACGATGTATGAGATCAATCTCACTCGGAAGCTCCAAGATTCGCAGTATAAGCTTCTCCCTCCTCTACCTCCACCCTACAAGGCCAAATTGTGGTGTGGTGTAGATGCCAATGCAAATATTTATGCCTTTCCATCCACTATTATTTTTTCTTGCAGTCAGGGAGACAACACATGTGTTACCATCCAACCAGGGGAGCCTTGTTATCAGCCTAATGAGGTTATTGATCATGCATCCTATGCATTCAATAGTTATTGGCGACAATTCAAGAACTATTATGTTGATTGTGACTTAAATAAATCTGGAACACTAGTCACGAAGGATCCCAGTAAGTAAAATCATTCTACTATGTATCTATAGCCATGTCTAGTTTTATTTTGCTTGTTTATTTGTAAATCTCTTTTCCTTTTCCTTCTCATTGTGATGGAAGTCTTTCTATCCTTTTGTTGTATCCATTATGGGTGTTGATGTTGGTGTCATTTCAAGGGAACCAACATAAAGCATTAATATTGTTCACGGAGTATAACTGTCAAAGCAATAACATTTTTATTTAACATTTAAAGATTTATTCCCTAAGTGGCCAAACTTGAAGCAACATACATTACAATATGTAAAGAAGTATAAATGATACTAAAATCATTAAAAGAATTTATGGTAGTAGTTTAAAAAATGGTAAGAGATTGAACTAAATGGGATTGATGAAACCCTATTATTGTTGGAAGAAAAGTTACATTATTGGTTAGGATTGGAACTGAACTAGTGTGTGAGAAAAAACAATAATTGGATTTATCCTTTTGAAAGGTATCAATTTCAGAGACTACACATGTGCTACGAGAACTACTTATCTCCACACTAAGTTGAGAATCTACTTAATGAAGGGAGAAGCTATAGCCTCACGAAAATAATTATTTTACTTATATGGATTGAACAATCTCTCGTAGTGATTGAAATGAACTCACCTACTTTGCATGTAAAATGATGAATTTAATCATTGTTTGATAATAAATCTACTTTTTAGTTGGAATCCACGTGACCATATATATATTTTCAATTAAGATGGAAATTTTCATGATTTCAATTTACATATAAAGAGTAAAAAGTATATAGGATCTCTCAAAGAGACCTTCTATTGTTGTTACTTAGATAAACACATCCTCGAGATTGTCAAATGAAAAGTCGAAATTTTTTAATTCAACTTACTATAAATCTTATTGAATATTATCAACTATTTTTCAGTATGAACTTGCATATACTTAGGTCTATATAGACTTGTTTTTGGTTTTGAAATTTCATTTTTTGGGTTTGAATTTTTTGATTTCACAGATATCAAAGTCCTTTCGCAAATATAGGTTTGTTATCAGCTGACACATTTCTATTATTTTTATGTTGTAGGTTGTGGGACATGCACATACCCATTCAAATACTGTGTCCATAAGTATGTGCTTTGTTGAAATGTTGACGATAGCAGTAATTGCCTAAACTTTAGTCATTCAGAAGAAGGTCTTAAAGGAACTTGTCACATAGCATCATTGTCATTGATAACAGTTCCTCATATCTATTGGTATCTATCAATTTAGAGATCTCATCTTTATCTCTGTTATTCTATCTGTTGTTGTACCTCTTTGCAATGTTTTAATGAATGATAAATGTTTTTGAGCTTTCACCATCCCCAGATTGATGTGTAAGTAAGCATCTTTGTGTTTCCTGATGGTTATGTGCATGATGGATGTCTTTGGATTTGTGGTTGGGTAAATGAAGGAATTACTTACGGTAGGTTCTAAAACAGAATAATTAATTTATTAATATATTTATATGTAATCTGATTAATGGACAAGGCATATTTAGATAATAAATTGAAGAGAGAAAATAGACAAGGCATTTTTATATAAATCCCAAAACCAAATTGAAATTTTACACAAGTGACCATTTTATTACTGATATCCTGTAGTACTTGCCACTCAGACAGGATGAACATTGTTGTTGGCATTAGCACGATGACCTGGTTTAAGGGTAGTAGAGGGAAAATTGGGTTTGGAGGAGCTCGGTGTTTTTTCACCACCAAAAGAGATAGTTACAACAACTTACAATATCACTGTGGAGTTGGGTATACAAATGTTAACCTCAATTATTTTTTTTTGCTTCACCCATATCCATTCTTTTTCAGTCAGTGATAACATTGGTCTCTCCCAGTTGGATTCAAACAAACAATTTCTGCGTGGTTTGCAAGGGTAGAATCCCTGGCATTAATGATAACTGGGAGGAATACAAGAGCCAGGTTAGTTCCCTATCTATGTTTTTTAATGACCCGTAACATTATTTTTTTGCGTTTTGAAAATAATTGACCAGCTTTCCATTCACTCTAATTTATTTTCTTTTTTGTATACTATTGGGCACAAATTGAAATTATTGTTCTTGCTTTTTACTTACTATTGGAAAACATTATTAGATTGGTCTATAAAATTCTATATTATTTGCACTCTCCTTCAATATTTTGATACTATTAGGCTCGAACAAGGAATTTAAATTTCCTACTTTTCCATAAAAAAATTTTAGTGAAACTGGGAATATCTTTCTTTTATGTTGCATTCAATATAAAAGAAGTTAAAAAATGTTTGGTAAAAAAAATTGAAAGAATAACTATGGTGTCCTAATTATAATCATATCGTTCTGAGGAAGTGCATACCATGGCAAGGAATATCACCAAACAGAGCAACACATGAGCATCCAACTTCTAGGAAACTTTGCTTAAGATTTCTACCAAGCAAAATTTTTGCCTACTCTTTGTACTAGCATTTTAGTGATGAAGCTACAGAATGAGCCTAGAGCTTCAAATGTTCTTTTAAGTCCACTCATGTTGCATTTAGGCTTGGTAGTTCCCAGTTTTCCATGGGCAATTCTCGAAACTCTATTTTCTTGTGGATATTATGATCGATTGATAAGCGCTTCAACCCAGGGAGAATATCCAGTAGTCACGGGCTCAACTTGTCTTGGTTGAAGTAAAATCTAAGCTCCATAAATACTTTTAGCTCTTGGAATTCCAGATCGAATGTACTTTTTTCACCTCTCTTCTTCTTCTTTTGTTGTTGCTGGGTAGCTCCATTTCGGGTGAAACAATCTCCAACTTGGGTAGTGCATTTGGATAGTGAAGGAATAAACTGTTGCGTTGAGGCACATGATCAAGGCCCATGTCTTGAGATGAGGACTTACCTTGCCTTCTTTGAATTAGCGAAACAGGGTGTTGGCCTCTAATGGAAGTTGTTGAATCACTCATGGGAGATAACATGAATACATGTAACATGTTGAGAAATGCTCACTGTCCAGTTGGAAGGAGAGGGAAGTAAAATAACATGACCAATAAAAGAAAGTATGGAGGTAGTGAAGTGGAGAAATATGGCCATGCAGATGGCCACGATGCACCCTCGACTTCAATGAATATGGTTGCAGTGAAAGGAGGATACCGATGAGCCAATGTAGAGTGTAGTGACAGGAGGATATTGATGAGCCATCAAAACTGACAAGCATATGTTTGTATTTATGAATTACGGTTGGGTCTTTATGTTTGCATTTATGAACCATCATCGGGTTGACAATAAGAGGTTCATTTTGTTAGCCAATGAGATGGTCGAAAAAAATAAATTAATAATTGAAAAAAATAAAAATATTCCATTGCTAAAGTGTGACATTAGAAAAACCGCCCAATTCTTTTGGTCAAATCCTGATTAATATGTAGTCAATCGTGGACTCACTGTTATATGCCAGCCTATCTGCAGGTATAATAAGTGGTGAATGATATTTCTTTTGGAGACTATTTGGTAGTTTGTTGGGTTTGTTTACAACATCTAAACACTTGCACTTTATGTATGGTGTTTCCATAAAATTTAATTTGGGGTTTCAGTAAAATAACTTTTGGATTTTTCATAAAGTGAAGTTTGGGTTTTTCATAAAATATAACGCCAAATGCAAGAGTAAGCCATAATTCATGCAAAGTAAAGTCATTAAGTTTCGTATGTTTAAAAAAATAAAAATAATACCTAATTGGTGTAAGCATACATTAAAATCATGTGCATCGACTACTTATATAATCTAAAAATTGAACACTAAGTGAGAAACAAAGTTTTGATGAGCATTTGAATTATGTCGAATAAAAATGGACAAGACTTTTTAAATGAAAGCAGGAGCTTTGAAAAATCACATGCTTTGTTCAAATTGAAAACTGCTAGTTTTCCCTTCATCGTTTGAATATATTCTTTAAAGATGTAGGCCAAATTGTGAACATGTAGATCATAGTTGAATTATTTTGTTTTGTCAATGAGTATAGAAATGAAACAAGGGAAATGTTTTTAACAAAATTTGAAGGCTCGTAAAAAAATATTTTTTTATGCAAATTCAAAACTGATATATCGCTTCTACTCAATAACAAGTTCTCTTTTAAGTGCGGATTAAATTTCTTAAAATTTGACTTAGAATTGAATCATTTTGATCCACCAAAGTGCTCAACTAATTTGCAAATGCATTGAAACCGAAACCTTGACGAAAATGCCAAATCATCATGATAACCCAAATTCAAGCAATCAAAAGCATGATACCATTTTGAGTAAACCCAAATGAGTGTGTGAACATTGAATAACCAGAATTTAAATAGACTCAAATGGCACAACCATCATGTGTGGAAAAATGTGACGAAGCAACATGATGCAACAACCCCATGATCAAAATCATAATTGTGGAAACCAAAAAAAAAAGGAAAATCATCCAACCGAACCCTTAAACAAGCAAGAACAAAAACAAATGTGAACGAAAACAGTATTACCAAAAATTAAAGTGAGTTGTTGAAGCCTCAAATGGAAACACTTTAACTAAAGCAGTTGAAAGGTTGGGATTTTCTCATTTTATTAATCTTGGCTTGACGTTTTCACTTAATAGTTCAGAACTACAGTTCTTAATATCTAAAAATGATTAGTTATTCATTCAGTGATACTCTTTACTTATCATAACAGGTCAAAAGAGCAAGAAGGTGGATTTCATTAATTATAATAAGACAAAGATTCTAATCAGTTATGAAATCAAATAAATTCCTAAATATTTATTCAAACCAAATCTTTGCACACATTTTTTCCTCGTCTCTCTTTAAAACTTTTATTGTGTCGTTATCTGCAAGCGTTTATATTCCCTTTAATGTGAATCACAAACATTGACATGTTGTCAACGAGCGTCCATAGCCCCAATGGGTTTGCTTGTTCTTCTTTAAGTACTTTCAGCTTCCTTATTTGTAAATTTCACCCTTTAGATTTGATTTATAGAGAATTGTGATATGCAATTGGGTGACAAAAGTGGGGTATCATGAGAGTTGCTTTGATGAGCGAAAATTTTGGTGAATAAAAACCGAGCCTACAGTTTTCTCCCATTTCCAATTATCACTAATGTCATTTTATGTTATGAAATGGATGATTCTCTAGAAGACAATGTTAGATAAGCATTTTATTTTTTAATGAAGACTAAAATTATATTGGATAAGAAAGAAATTTCTTCATAACTAAAAAGTTTCTTAATTGTATGGTAAAAAATAAGAAATCCCTTATAATGTAAGGCATGCTTCTCAATATGTTAACCAAATGAAGAGGAAATAACTTCAAAATCAAAGCAAAAGAAAAAATAAAATCGAAAATAAACCAAAAATAACCTAAAGTAGATGTACATTTAAGCTAAGAAAAGGATTTGAGGGATGGGGAAATAAGAAAATCTAGAGAAACATAAGGAAATTTAGCAAAATTTTTCTATGTTACAACACTAGATATCGAAGATGGCTTCAAATCTTGATCCTATTGTTCTGAAAAGATCAAATTATGTAGTATGGGAACCATATATAGAAACCCTACTGAAGATCAAAGGACTGTAGCAGTATGCGAAGGTTGCGATTCCAGATAGGGAAAATTTTAGGGGCTAATTTTTTTCCCATGGCTTAATTTTCCATGCTTTTTCCAAAAAAAAAGATTCACCAATTTCCATTTTTTTCTAAAAGTGATTCTCCCAAATTCTCTAGAATAAAATTATTCCTTTAAAATAGCCCAAATTTTATAGAAACTACATAAAATCCTTAGAAATTTGTTTACAAAAATATCGCAAAACATTTTATATTTTTCATATTAATTACTAGTAGGATTCACCAAGGTTTCTACACTCTAAGATAAATTTTCATCCTTAAAATTATCCATGATTCTAGATCCAACAGATGACCAAGCAAAGTTCATTATTGATGGCAAGAAGGATGAGGTTGTAGGGGTCATCATGACCTACATCTCATGGGAGATTTGATTTCACCTCAGCGGAATTGACTTCCCTCATCAATTCTGGAAGAAGTTGAAGTTGTTGTCCAACCAAGTCGACGAAAGCCACGTCATGCAGTTGGAGAAATAATTGATCTCTCTCGATCCTCATTATTTTGACAAAATGGAGGACTATTTGACATGTATCAAAGAAATCCAGTTGAAATTGAGCGAATGTGGAAAGAACTATTAGAAGAAATATGGACAACTCATCGAACTGGTCCCAATGAACTTCAGAACACCATTCAATGTGCTCTTGTTGAATTTTTGCACCAACTGGAAAGCACACAAGGAATATGGTAAAGATTACACCTTTGAAGATTTATGTGGCCTTCTGATTATTGATCAACACAAATTTCTTAAAGAAGGAAATCTTGGTGGTAAACACCAGGCCCACTTTATCAAAGGAAAAAGTAAGATGGATCCCAGGGATAGAGTATGGTTTGATGCATCTACATAGAAACTTGTGTATCATGACCAGAAACCTAAAGGGAAGATAGATGCACCTTGTGGAAATTGAAAAAATAAGACATGTCAATATTGTGGAAATATTGGACATGTGTAGGAAGTCTTCTATAAGAAGTGAGATGATTTAGAGGAGAAGGTTAAACCTCTTGAAGGAGACATGTCCATTGTACACCGAACCGCTGATAATTTTACCTTCCAAGTCAAAAATTATCAAGCCTTGTTGTCTCATTCTACATAGAACGAATGGGTAGTCAACTCTGGGTTCACTCATCACATGGCTAAGGATGCATCCCTATTCATGTGGTTGGATGAAGCTAAGGAGAGGAAAATCTATGTTGTTGATGAATTTTCTTTGGATGTTGTTGGTCAGGGTGATGTTACTTGTTAACATGGGAATATTGTCGACATCTATCATGTGTTAAATCTCAATGCTAATATGTTGTTTGTTAGTCAGTTAACACATTTAGGTAAGACTATGGAATTTTGGCCAGATCAATTCTATGTTTTTTATTTGAATAAAGGAAATTTTATTTTTGTCGACAAACTTCTCGACACAAACAATTTGTAAAAATTCTGTGACACGACTCGACTTGACACTGAATCGACTGCACTTGTTTCTCACATTGATGAGAGAAGTCAAATTTGGCATGAGCAACTTGGACACCTAAACTTATGAAGTCTACAGACACTAGCAACTCAAAACATGGTTGTTGGTTTACCGAATTAGGTGTTTCCCCTTGAGGGAGTTTGTAAGGGTTGTGTGCTTGGGAAGCATCATCTTGCACCATTCGACTCTGGAAAAGTGTGGAGAGCACAGAACCTACTGAATTTGGTTCACAGTGATGTTTGTTGTATCAATCTACCTTCACTAGTAGGTGCAGGGTATATTTTGACTTTCATTGATGATTTCTCTTGCTTTACATGGGATTACTTTATGAAGAATAAGAACCTTGTGTTTGAAAAGTTCAAGTAGTTTAGAGCCTTTGTTGAAAAGTAATGTGGTCGACCTTTCAAATGATTGAGATCATAAAATGGTGGTGAGTATGTAAACTGGCCTTTTCAAGAATACCTGGTTCGATCTGGTATTGGCTGGAAATGGTTGGTTCCTCACACACCTCATCATAATGCAAGAATAAGACTTTAGTTGAAATATCCATATGTATTTTGCAGGCCAAATATCTGCCTCCTCGATTCTAGGCTAAAGTAGTGTATTGTGCAAATTATCTACTCAATCACATATCGACTCGAGTTGTTCCTTCCATGAATATAATCGAACAATGGTGTGGAAATAAGCCTTCAGTCAACCACCTCCATGTGTTTGGATATGTTTCTTGGGCTCACATTTCCAATGATTATAGAAATAAGTTGGATGAAAAAATTCATGTTTGCATCAAGAATTCATGATGCAATTCCTATCGACTATTTGATCCGGTTAAACGACAAATCATTATCAGACGAAATGTATGGTTTGATAAGAAGTATTATGGAATTAAGTTGTTGAATGCATCCTTTGTATTATGACAAGATGATCCGTTTGATGTTTTCTCTGAAAGTGGTCTCCTATTCCATACTTTAGTCCTTCAACTGGACAATCGAACATTGTTCATGTTTCAACTAAACTATCGACCTCTGAGTCGACTAGTCCGTTGTCCTATGTTTTGATTGATCCACTAACTGAAGACCCTATGAATTTCGATTGACCCGTTGAAGTGAACCGTAGTTCACTTGTTTCTTTTCTACCCAGATGGGATGCCAAGATAGTTGAAGTTGTTGGATATGATATCGAGGATGCTTCCTCCGAACGACAAACTTGAAGTCAAAAGAAACATGTCAGCATTGCCTTAATGACTCATGTACTTGAAACTTATGATCATGTTACCTACTTAGATGTTGAATGATGACCTGAATGGGAGTAATCTATGTAGACATAAATTGATTCTTTGTCGAAGAATCACACTTGGGACTTAGTTCCCAACCGTAAGGAAATAACATTGTGAAGTTTCGATGGGTCTACTAGACCAAATTTACCTCTGAAGTTTTGTTGAGCGACATAAAGCATGCCTAGTTGTGAAGTGATTCTCTCAACAAGAAGGACTTGACTACAATGAGACCTTTGCACATGTTGCAAATATTAACTTTGTCTGAATAATTCTTTCCCTTGCTTCTCGTTTTGGATGGAAAATCCATCAGATGGATGTGAAGAGTGCCTTTCTTCATGGAGACCTATCTGAAGAAATTTTCATGGAACAACCACTTGTTTTTTTGACAGATTCTAACTTGGTTTGTTGAATCAAGAAGTCGCTTTATGGTTTGAAGCAAACTCCCCGAGCTTGGTATGCTAAGATCCATAGTTTCTTTCTTCAACTTGTTTTCAAACATTATGAATATGATCACAACCTGTATGTGCTTTATACCAATGGAGGCACCTTGATTGTTGGTGTATATGTATATGACTCACTCATTACTCGTAATAATATTGATCTCATCCTTAGATTGAAGAAACAACTTTTTGATGCCTTTGACATGACAGATCTTGGTATTCTGCATTAGTTTTTGGGTCTTCAAGTATTACCACTATGAGATGGATTTTTCATTTCTCAATTTAAATATGTGATGGACATGTTGACTCATTTTAAAATGGTTGATTGCAATACTTGCGCTACTCCTCTTCAGTTTGGAGCAAATCTTACCAAAACATGTCAAACATCGGCACTCAATGTTGCACTTTATTAACAACTGGTTGGTAGTCTTATTTATCTTACTCATAGTTGACCTGACATTTCCTTTGTTATTAGCGTGGTTTCTATATTTATGCAGGACCCTAAATAAATCCATTGGAAATCAATCAAATGAATTGTATGTTATCTCAAGGGTACCACTCATTTTGGTATCAAGTATTGTTGAAGTTCAGATTTGTTGGTCGACTTCACCAACTCCAACCAGGCTGGAAACAAAGATGATCAAAAGTCCACTTCTGAAAATATGTTTCTCTATAGCATTGAACCATTGACATGGTCGTGCAAGAAACAAAAGGTAGTCTCTTTTTTTACTATGGAAGTAGAATATTGTGGTGTCGTTCAAGTAGGTACTAAAGCAGTATGGATTTGCCAAATTTTCGGAGAACTTGACCTTCCTATTTAGACCTCAACTACAATATACTGTGATAAACATAGTGCTATAGAGGTTGTTGAAAATATTATGTCCCATGGTAATATGAAGCATATTGAGCTCCATGCCCACTATTTGAGACAATTGATTCATGAGAACGTTATCTCTCTTGAATATTGTAGAACAGATGATCAAGTTGTTGATATATTCACCAAACCTTTATCTGAAGTCATATTTATCAAGCTCTGCATGATTCTTGAGCTTTAGGAAGTTTCAATTATGGGGGGTGTCATAATGACATAATTTCACCTCCTTAATATATAAAGACAAGTGTTGATGGGAGGTGTTGGAACATCAAGCATTGATGGTTCAAAACACATCTCCTAGTTTTAGTCGGTCGATCGATGGACCTACACCTGGATACAGTCAATTGGGTGATCGACTAATACATTACATTAGTTGGTCAAGTAGTTGGCATGCCTTTCAGTCAGACAGTCAACCAACTGTGAAATATATTCGGGAGGTGGATTGACTAGCCCAACAATCGATGGACCTATAAGCGATCAAGTTGATCATCCTTGTCAAGATGATTCAACAACGCGGATTTGATGGAGTCAAGTCTAAAAAATGATGGTTACATGTGGACAAGATCTTTTTGATTCTATGGAAGTTGGTTAGATATTCAGGATATAAATAATAGACCCCTTGGGTCATTATCAATATACTAATCAAGTGATCATGGTGATCAAGAGATCAAATATGTAGTGTGATGTCTTGATCAAAGTGCGTTTTTCTTAAGTATTGTAATGGTGTCCTTAGAAACCACCCTCCACTACAAGGATAACACCTTATTGCGATGGTTTTTACAGAACCTCCCCCAAAAAATTATCCCTTAGTTTTTTATAGCGGAGGTGGGCGGCTGGAGGTTTTTACAGAGGTTTTTTTAAGGTATATATGCACCGATGCATACATGAACAATAAATAATTGGTGTGTCATTGTTATAGTAGCACCACCATACTTTATAATAAAAATACATGCACCGAATAAATCACATCGGTGTCATTAAACATTACACATCGATGCGCCTAACTGTCATCAGGTGCATTGTAGTAGGGTAAATAAAAAAAATTACCAAATTGATTTTCATTGTTATAGTACATCCCGGGCTTCCAAAATCTCAAGCAAGAATCGATGCTCACATTTCTTCCTAATACACCTCATTTCCAGTGCTCTACATTGACTTGGGTAGATCCATTGGTGGATTCCACACATTTCCAAATTTTGGAAATTACCATGAATTTTCATATTCTCTCAATGGTGTAACCGTGCCTCCTCGGGACATAATAGGGAAAATAAATTATTCATTACCTTCCTATTTTCATTTTCATCCAATCAAAATTAGAATTTAGGTTGAAATTTGGCTTTTTTTTCAATTTCGCATGGTGCACATGAACGCTTCGGCTCAGCCCGACGTAGTGTGTACTGTGTAAAATTCACAATGAGAATCGTCGGTAGTGCATCTCATATATATGTATGCATCGATGTCATTCAAGCAAGAGAACAATGATAAATTATTAAAAAACAAAGTGGTGCGTCCTTCGAAATGCCCCGAAACCAACGCACAATGGGATTCTACCCACACTAATACATTTCACTTCATTAACCGCACCACTACCTCAATGATATATAAAATTTATCATAGCGGTGCACCCAGTTTAAACAACCACACCAAAGCGTACACGAAATATAAAGCACCGATGCATCAATGTCCAAACGCACTGCCATACTTTATAATAAAAAAACGTGCATCGAATAAATTGCATCGGTGTTGTTGAAAATTACGCATTGGTTTACCTAACTGTCATCAAGCGCATCGCGGTAGGGTAAATAAATAAAAATTACCAAACCAAATTTCATTTCTAAAGTGCATCATGTGCTTCCAAACTCTCAAGTAAGCACGAGTGCTCACCTTTCTTCCAAAGACACCTTGTTTCTAGTGCTCTATACTGACTTGCATAGCTCCATTGGTGGATCCCACATATTTCTAAATTTTGGAAATTACCATGAATTTTCATTTCCTCTCAACGGTGAAACCATGCATCCTTGAGACATAAGAGACTAGGTAAATGATTTATTACCTTCCTATTTTCATTTTCATCCAATCAAAATTATAATTTAGCTTGAAATTTGGCATTTTTTTCAATTTTGAACGGTGCGCTTGAACGCTTCGACTCACCTCGAAGCGGTACATACTGTGTAAAATTCACAGCAGACACCGTCGTTGGTGCATCTCATATATATGTATGCACCAATGTCATTCAATCAAGAGCACTGCGATAAATTATAAAAAATAAAGTGGTGTGTTCTTCGAAACTCCCTGAAACTGGCACACAATGGGATTCTACCCACATCGATACATTTCACTTCATTAACTGCACCGCTAGCTCAATGACATATAAAATTTAACATAGTGGTGCACCCATTTTAAACAACCGTGTTGGGGTGTACACGAAACATAACACACTAGTGCATCAATGTTCAAACGCACCACCATACTTTATAATAAAAGATACATGCACTGAATAAATCACACAGGTGCCATTGAACATTGCGCACTGGAACACTTCACTTAACTAACGACACCGCTAGCATAACAATTTATAAAATTTAATGTAGTGGTGTAACCATTTTAATTCAACACACCAGTACTATATACAGAATTGCATTGGGACATATATTTCCCAAATTTTCATAGTGGGGTGTCTCATTGGATGCCTCATTCTCAGTGCTCTATCCTTTACAATGCACTTTGGTATGAAATTATCATGCTCCATTATCATGGTGGTACCAGTGCATTAATAGTAACACATCGCACCAGTGATAATGAATTTTATCTTAGTGGTTCCCATCAGTCCAAAAAATGCACCAGTGTCGTAAAGATAATGACACCAACGTGAATTTTGAATAACCATTTAGAGAAATGCAACTTAGTAGGCACATCGCTACAATTTGTGGCAGTGTGTAAATAGGTGTTGCATACTAGTACGTAAATATTAAATGTATGCACCGTGACATGTTTTGAAAAATAAACAGCGTAGTTAGTCTTATGTAAGGCCCATTAGTGGTGCGTTAGTAATACAACACACTAGTAGACAGCATGTTAGTGCTCTGGTAGACATGGCACACCAATGATTTCAGTTTAACAAAGGGCACTCTGGATTTGCGTGCTATAAATTTTAGCATTGCGGTGCATCTTTGTTAACGAAATGAATCGGTGTTATTAAAAGGATTGAACTGACGTGATTAAAAGCATCAAGTCAGTGTAGATCATCCTATGGGATGCACTGCTTAGATATTTTGAGATATCTCATCGTCCTTGGGGCGTATGTTATGTTGGAAGTGCATCAGTTTCTTTTAAAAAAATTGCAAAAAAAAAATAAATTTGGATTTTTTTAAATACACGTTATTTATATATGCATTTGTTTTATAATTTCAATTTATTTTATCTATATATATGTTCCTAACAATATTTGTATGTGAATCATAGATGACGACGATGAGAGGAGGAGGAGGCGGAGTGACGACAGGTCAAGATGCACACATTTGTGCATGAGTGGGAGGCTAGGAAGAGGGATAAGGAGACATTCCCTTGCCCTATTTCACAACAGATACATGAACTTTTGATGGATATTGGCCTCCTGAAGTTTTATTAGGAGGGTATATCCCTTAGGGAAACTCTACACTATTACAACAGTTGATCCATCATTGGGATCATGCGAGATAGGGTTCAAGGTCAGTTCTGATCTATGGTATCATTCCATGAAGGAGGATGTTTATTTCATCACTGGGTTGTCTAGAAGGGGAGTGTATTTTCCCCATATATTTTTGTTATTGCTCGATGTTGTATGAGATACCTAGCCGGAATATCTGCAGAGATATGTCAGTTCGCATGTTCTTTCGACTTCAGAGTTCCAGGTCCGTGGTGGTCAGATGTGGATAGGTTCATTTCAGAGACAAAACGTTAGGTGCATGTTCCATATTCTATTGTCACTATCATGATATAGATTTAATGGTAAGCACATTATTTTCTCTATGTTGTGTTATGTAGATAGTTTATTGCAAAAGTCCCAATTGATTAGGTGAGCAAATGTTTTTTTAGACTGTTTTATTGTGCATTAGATCACCATCGTGTTGTTTTGTCTAGGACAAGATTCTTCCCATTCATGTTTGAGTTGTATTGATCCGTATTAGTTTTTAGAATGAAATGAAGGCAGATATATAACAATATTATATATAGATATATTGCAAGATAGACAAAAATATTGCAATAAACACAAAGATATCGTAATGCATAATTTTTATTAATGAGAGAATGTACAGAAACTATAAAATTACAGAGTGAATGACTCGCTAGAATGGTGGAAGATTATCTCTGAGAAGAGATGTGATGGATATGCTCATTCGAAAGAATATGATCATTAAAATGAGGCTCCAAAGGCATTTTTAACATAAATAAAATCCAAAACCCTAACCCGAAAGATGAAAAACCAACAGGTTTGTGGACTTCGTTTTGGGTAGTTTGGTGTATCAACTTCCCGAGGGCGTAACTTTGGCATACGATCCCTATTTGGGGTGCATGATAGCTTGTTGGAAAGGTATTAATGAGGAGTTTCATTTCACCAGATCAATCATGTCTTCATCAATTATTTAGGTGCTCGATCACGAAAAAGCATTGTTTAGGCCCTTAAAATGGCCCCAGAAGTTTAGGACCTGAAAAACTGCTAAAAATAGTAAATTGCCAAATAAATATTTTGAGCCAGTTGGAATTGGTGGTTGGCCACCGATATCCACCTGGATCAATTATCCCTCCTTAAGAAGAAATGGTCTCCATTGCGTTGATTTCCCGAGGGAGAGGGGGAAGCGTTTGTTGAATATGAACCTTGGTGAGTTGCTTGCCTTGCTGGAGAAGTTGTGTTTCTTGGCTTGTGGAAGGTTGTCGAGAACCTGATGTTGGAAGGGTTGGACCTTTTTAACCAATCTGGCTACATGAGATGACTGTGTGCAAAAGGAATATTTGCGCTTTGTCACAATCTTGTTAACCTGCTTTTGTTGGATAGAAGGTGCTTGGACTAAGGCTGCAGTGGTTGCAATGTCCTTCTGTTCACCTTTTGAACAGATTGTGAAGAGGTTGAAATTTGTGGTATTAGAGATCTCTTTGTGGCACTGTTTTGTTGGTATGGTATTTAGAACTACATTTGGTATCCTATAGGGATGACCCCCCAAAGTAAAAATGACGCTACGAGGTCGAGACTCATAAACAACATGACACCTCCACATATATGGTTGGCCTAACAGAACATCACATACTTCCAATGGGTTAACATCACATAGTACCTCATCCTTGAAGGGCTTGATGCCATATGACAGGTGACACTTGTAGCTGACACAAATATCTCATCCCTGGCGAAGCCATCCGATGTTGTATGGATGTTGGTGTGGTGTTGTCAATAAATCCAACTTTTTGACAACCTCTGTTGAGATGAGGTTCTTCTGGTTTTCTCTATCAACAATAAAATGCAGCGGGGCCCCCTTCACCCACATTTGTGAATGGAAAATTTTCTCCCCTTCCTTAGGATCTTATGGTTCTTCTGGTTGGATTATTGTGGTCACGACAGTGGCAATGGGTTTTGCATCAATTATCTGTCTCCTTTTATTAGTGTATGAATCAGAGTCTGATTCAGGGCTCGACTCTGTTTCTTTGAGCTCTACCACCAATGATTGTTTCGACCAACATGCATCATGTTGTGCCAAGGGATTTTGTGGAAGTCACACTACTTCCCAGTGTCCTTATTCATATTTGCATTACGCTTTTTTTTCCTGTGGCTTGGACTAATTTTCTTGAGGTTGACTGCTTTGTGAGTTAGGGATGCCTTTACCATACTATGGTTGTTGCGGATTTGCAAACCCAAATTCCCCCTTGTTATGTTGCTTAAATTTCTACTCGATTTTGAAAACATATCTATAAATAGCTCCCAGTGATGAGATGTCCAGAAACTCCATTTTGGTTTGGATGTACCTATGTAGAGCCTCGCAGTGTTTCAGAACCAGGTGTCGCTCAAAGTATTTGATACCTATCTTGGTGCACAAGGTATGGTCCATCTCATGTATTGGTCATTATAATTTCCCGCAGGGTAATATTGCTCCTTTACCGCATCCATAAAAAAATCCCAAGTGGGCTCCGCCCCAAATATTCTAGACTCCTCTGTGGAAATTTTATCCTAGTAATTTTCCCACCAATGTTTGACATGGGGGAGAGCCTTAAGGAGCATAAAGGTGATCTTTTCTCTGTCTGAAAAATTGTGAACAGAGAAATAACCTTCTAGCAAATTTAACCATTTTTCCAAAGAATCTGCATCGATTTGACCTTCAAATATGGGAATATAAAAATTAACTTGTACCTTGAATGGAGTAGAATCTCCAAAGTGAATGCTTGATGAAGACGTGCTTGTTATTGTCAGTAATCTTTGAAGGATTTGGGAAATATTCTCCAACATCTCATTCCTCTGTTGCGCAAGGGATTTCATGGGCAACAACTTGATGGGATCATATGCTCTCGCGTCTCTCTTTTCTTCTGTCATGGGAGGAATTTTGAGCTTATGAGAGAATTTATCCTCAAAGGAAACTATATTAATACCCAACTCTCTGTACCTTGACCTCGTTGGGGACATGCACTAAGAAATGACAATGAGCGGTCTGCTTTGATACCACTGATCCAGATTATTTTTTAGAATGAAATGAAGGCAGAGATATAACAATGAAATATACAGAGATATTGCAAGATACATAGAAATATTGCAATAAACACAGAGATACAGTAATGCATAATGTTTTTTAATGAGAGAATGTACAGAAACTGTAAAATTACAGAGTGAATGACTCACTATAATGGTGGCGACTTATCTCTGAGAAGATATGTGATGTCTACGCTCATTCGCAAGAATTTGATCGTTACAATGAGGCTCCAAAGGTATTTTTAACATAAATAAAATCCAAAACCCTAACCCTGGAAGATGAAAATCCAACGGGTTTGTGGACTCTGTTTTGGGTAGTTTGGTGTATCAACTACTTGAGGGTATAACTTTGGCATACGATCTCTATTTGGGGCACATGATAGCTCGTTGGAAAGGTATTGATGAGGAGATTCATTTCATAAGATCAATCATGCCTTAGGTTATCATTGATCTTACCTATAATGAAAAATCTTCATTTAGGCCCTTAAAATGGGCCCAGAATTTTAGGACCCGAAAAACTGCTAAAAATAGTAAATTTCCAAAGAATTGTTTTGAGCTAGTTGGAATAGGTGGGTGGCCATCGATATCCACCTGGATCATGTATACACTACTTTTTTTAGAGGGTTAATGCCACTCGGCCAGAGTATTATAGCCTTAATTTCCACCCTACAGTCTAGAAGGGAATCCAGTAGAAGATGAAATCCAAAGCACATTTGTTGCTTGATATTTAGGACCTTTTTTAGGGCCATCACATGACTCATAGGAGATAAAAAAATATGATCATCTCATGTCATATATATTTCAAAATGTGATGATCTATGAAATCTTCTAGATTCGATGAGTTATGAAGAGCTAAGCGATGGGTGAGTTGTATCTTCATGGCATGAGCCTAGGAACTCACATCATTTGAGTTTCTACTGGGTTATAGAATATATAGAAGATGTCTCAAGCCTCTTCCAATGATATATATAATAAAGTAAATCCTTGAGCAAGAGGGAGGAAGAATCATTTGCAAAGTTATGATGTCCATTTGCAGAGGTGATTTTCCTATTCAGAGAACCCAAAAATTAGATTGCATGTTCTAGTCAAGAAGTTGAGGAGAAGCAGGGAGCAAGGAGACAAAGAGGAATTACATCCTTATCCAAGGTATGAAACTTTGATGTATTTCTTCTATGTTCATCAACAAATCATTTTTTTTCCTCCTACAAATGTTTTTAATTGATGTGCAAATGTGTAGATCTGGTTTATTCCATCATAGATCAGATTAGATCCAAGTTGAATCTAGGATTATAACACAAAGTAGAGAGGTAGAAAGGAATTGTCTGTCTTTTGTGTGCAGGAAGTAGGTGGTAGATATTGGAGTTCGAACTTCATATCTGCATCAACTGGTATATACAAAGGACATCCTGCAATGAAAGGTATGCTATCTCTACCACTCCTTAGGTTAATTGTAAATCCATTTACTTGAGTATAGGAAACCCATAGAATTATAGCCCCAATGTATGTCTAGGATCAATAGGTATATCCTAGGGAGAACTACTTACCATACTGGTGAGATTTCTCCAATAATAAAACTGACGACTCCACTGGGGAAGAATCTTTGATTCTTCTCTAGAATCACTTACCAAATTTTTCCTCTATTTTTTTTCTATTCGTGATTTAATTTTTCTTCCCTATACTTTTCCAGAGGTCAGATCTCATAGATCTAATAGATTTGAGGCAAATATGAGAGATATGAGACAAATCCATCCCTTCCAAAAATAAATTTTATATATATCATCTCATGTTTCAGTATAAGAGACACACGACAATCATTGTTGGTTGTCATGCCTATGTCCTACAATGACCCCTGAAAATTGGGGAAAACTGCAGGTTTACAGAGTTCTGAGACTATATTTGGTCTTTCTAGTCCCTGAGGTATCCGTTGATCTATCATGTAAGTGTCTTACCTCTGTTTGATTCTTATTGTCACATGAATTTCCTTCATTTACTAATTGGAGTGTGATTGTGTGGTTTGTTTTGGGATTGTTTGGATAGGTTTGTGTCTTGTTTAGTGATCCTGTTAAGTTGGGAAGTGAACCCAACATATCTAAATAGATCTGGTGGTGTTTGACTCGATTTCGTTTGTATTTTCCTTTTGTGATTGTTATCCATGTTGGACACACCGACCACACTAAGAGGGGAGGGGTGAATCAGTGTAGGGCTCTTTTTACTCCTTTACAAAAACACCTTAGTTAGAAATCACCATTTACTCATCATTCATTACTTTCATTTATAACAAGTTGTATGTAAACATATCTTCAACAAAAAATATCATCAATGAGCCAACACCACAAGGAACACAAGATATATGTATAATTTTCTTTTATATTATGGACTACAATCCTTGGGGGTTTTTCAACAATAATTGAATAGAGAAACAACTCCACAAGAGAACCAACTTTCAATGTAAGACTCAGCCTGCAAATATCAACACCAACTGAGAAGAGGAATCAATCTTCAACAGATACCAATATTTCAAAAAGTAAATGACTTGTTTATACTATAGCCCGCATATGTATGTGGCATGCCTATACTGCAGCATGTGTATGTACATGCCCTGGCCCACTATCAGTCTATGTACACTTTCAGAAATTATGTTTTCTGAAACTTCAACCTTTTATCCCTTCAGACCATTTCTGCCTCTGTCACATCCACTTTTGATCTTGTCATTACAGTCTTCATTTCACTGCCCAATCTGTAACATAACCAATCTCATACATATCTATGCCATCCAACAACCTATGCACGCTCCTCGTGCATACACAATTATATATCATGGACATCTCTCAAACAAAACAAAACTGGACTACTCAACCAACCAATTACCATATTCAAACATCAATACAGCCATCCAAAGAATTCCTAAAGCATTCACCATACCATGAGCAAGTCTAAGCATGAAGACAACATATAACCATACCATATCTTCTATAGCAGATATGAACCAGTAGACCACTGTTCTGGAAACTTGCTTCAGACTTCAAGAACCTGGCACCAGCACTTTCTCAATATTCTATGGCTTTTCCCTCATGTACGCACCCTATTACACATATATCCCATGTACGTATGCACCCTATTACACTGATGTCTTGTGTACATCTCAAAAAATAGGGTTTTCAGTATTTCTGAAACTCTGAAACTTTGACTGTCAATACCTTGGACTTATGGAAGTTTTGATGCATCCATGATCACCTGCAATGAATCTTTCACCAAGAATAGATCTTCAATATCCTCAAGAGATTCACTTCATAAGAGACCCTTGCTCTCGTATTTATAATTCTCCAAGTAGCTTCTTCTAGGGTTTATCATCTAACCAACTTCAACCAACTTCCTTCTTTTGGGGCTAACCCACTTCTAACCCACTTTACTACAAATAGTAAATTCTCCACTTCTAGTTGCAACTGAATTATTTTTAATTTTTTTCTTGTTGCAACCACTTAATCCATGATTAACCACTTTGACTAGTCAACTTTCTTCTAGGAGACTCTAGAATAGTTTGACTTATTTGACCTTCTAGGGGCTTCTGGACAACACATGAGGGCTCTCCAACTTCATAAGGCCATAACTCTCTAACCGTGTGGAGTTAGGTGACGTTCCACATATCATCAAAAATGGCATGACTAGAACTATCCATATAGAATAGTCTCACTTACAAATTCATTGATCTTCAATACAATATTCCATAATCAATACTTGGGTTCCTTAACCACACATCTAGGGTGACTCAACCACTTAACAATTTGGACTTCACAAATCATCTTACCATGAGGGATTTCACCATAAGGGTACCACTTTGGATTTCATCCATTTGGTACTTCCTATCAGCCACGACTTGACATCAATGATACAACTTCTTCCTATCAACCAATACATCATTTTGACACCACTTGGCATCAATCCATTGACATCAATTACATATATGATAATATAGGCCATCAATCAATACAACAATGATACTATGACAAAACATCAACTCGTTGACATCAATGACAACATAATGCAACAATCTCCCCTTTGGCATTGATGGAAATACCAACATTGATGTCAACACCAATCATTGATGGAAACAAGTAGACATGGAACTGCTCTTCATCAATAGTCATCTCAATAACATCAATGTGACTATCTCTCCCCCTTTGACATTAATGGAAAAGGGTATTTATCTCCTTGGGGCTGCTCCCCCTGTCTGGATGCCTTTGAGCTTCCTCTGAATAATCTCTCCCCTTTTGAACAAGGGATATCATTATGATGCAATTTTGTAAACATATCTCGCATGCTACCCCTGTGACCATCGCTCCCCCTTGAAACATGCCTCTCCAAGAATCTATCTCTCGATCCTGCATCTGATTAACCTCTCCTCCTTGAATAATGAAAAGAAGAATAACTCCCCCTGTGGGTATGTCTCCCCCTATCTTCTCTGCAAGATGAAAAATATGTTTCTATTGCAATTTGATTCTGTTGCAAATGCTACTGCCCAATCCGAGCATAGATCATTCTTTTTTTCTTCCTATGACAATCCTTGGACATATCCATGCATCAAACTCGTGCCATACCATACTTCATGAAGCAAAAATATTTGTCAACACTGAATAGAGAATCATGAAAAAAACATCAACCATGTACATAATGTGCCATACCATGTGCCAACTATTAGCACCAGAAGTCACCGTATGATTGCGGAGAGGGTAAGCCCAGTACCCATCAGAGTTTAGATGTCACGGGTTGGTTTTATACGAGGTCAATGGGTGCAAACTCAAGACATTATCACTTTAACTCAGAAAACAGGGATTGGCACACAAAAATAGGTGAGGTCTTGATTCAACTTCAGTCAGTAAGTGGAGCTTAAGTATGAGTAGAGGGAAGACTTAGCGAGAAGGATGAACGAGACTACTATGGGCATCAGGCCTTCCAACAGCTCGAAGAGGAAAAACTCAATACTCAAGAGCAATCTTGAGATCAAGATTCAGACACTCAAATATGGTGCAAGAAACATAGTTACAGCGACAAGATGATCAAACCTTCATCACCCTGCAACTTCAACAGCTTGACTGGATATTCCATGCCCGATCCATCCAATGTAAGAGGGAAAAGACAACATAGGAAACTGATTAAAATTGGCCGCGATGCCACTGTGATCAAACCTACATCACAACAACTTAACTACCCTTGACTGGATCATCCATGCCCGAGTGTTCTAACACAGCTGTTATAGAGAAATGGAAAGGAAGTTGACTTTCATTAAACAACTAGTCTCAAATACAGATACATAACCTGAAGAACTAGAGCTTCCTTAAAACTTTACAATGCGGGAGCCTAGATCAACCATCGACTATAACAAAATATCAAAACTGCCTAAAAAAAGTTGCAACCACTAGGAGTGTGATTAGACCACCGCATTAACGCTTTCAGACGACGCCTACTCTGTCAGATTGTGCAGGCCCCCTCATGTCATATGCGAGCCAGGTGTAGTTATGTGCTTTATAGGAAAATATGTCCATAAGGAAGCTTTGGATTGATAGTCTTCCTTTACGGCCGCTCTCTGCATGTTTTCCATTTATGTGGTGAGACGAGTTTCAATCACCTCTCTCACTTTCATTAACAACCTGCATCGGGATTGAAACGTGGATTAATGCCAAGGGGGCGGCCACACACTGCTCTCGGATAGAACACCATATAAACGTGTGATTGCAGGGCCGCTCAAAGGTGGTTTGGGTTCACACCGCTTTTGAGCCTGCAACCCACCACCTTTTTCCACGTATTACTTTTGCCAAACCACAGCTTCAATTGCGAGACCACTCAAGAAAATTATCGCCCGAGAACGTTATGTCCCCGCAATGGACCGCAGTCATCTATCTTGTGATATTGGGTGAGGATTTATGATCAGTGACTCAAATCTGCCCTCTTCAGATCAATGGATAAGATCTTCCCTTTTTGAATCGACGACCGAGATCTGCTTCACGATTTGGGCTTCGGACTTTTCAAACTTCAAACTTTATTTGCCCCAAGAAAATCCTCCATAGTTAAGGATTTGATGATGCATGGCCTCCAGAATTAGATGACCGAGATCTTCTTCGGGACTTCGGCCACTTCGGGCGCTTTGCTCTGGCGCTATACTTCGCGCAATTTTGGACTCCCGAAATCCTGTGATCTGCTAATCTAAACTTTGAATGGAATCTCCTCTATTGAAAACTGAACTTTCTCTCTCGCTTGATTTGAGTCCATATTAGACCACTCTAAGTGTTTCTTTGTGCTCATGGCTGCGACCTGCGACCCTTGACATCTTAATGTGAGAACATTTGGCTCCAGAGGGGATGGCATGCTCCCTGTGAGCTGCCAAGAATGCGCATTTCTAGTGCCTTAGTTGTTGGGCTATGGAGTCATGATCAAAAAACATCCCACTGAGAAATAACATCTGTCAAGCACACTATCCTAAAAACTAAAACAAAATACATGGGCTCCAGGAGGAGCTTATTTATGTACATTCCTAGACTAACCAATTTTTACAAAGCACTAGGTGAAAGAAAACTTCCACCATAGCCATTCAATTGGATTCCTAATTGGAAACTCACTTACTCTGTCAGTGATTGATAACAGATAATGCAATCATGACAACATAACGATTTCATCCTTTATCCTCCCTCCTAGTGCTGGAATCGGGATAAAGTTGGGTGGCTCCAAAATATGAAAGAAATGAAACTCCATGTACTCACTTACCGACTCATAGAATGAGTGAAAAAATCCACGAAGTTGACAACAGAAGGCATGCTCTGCTTTACAGCTACTCACACCAGGATGAATGTCTCTAGAAAGTACAGGTGGGTGAAAGGTCAGTGCAGGCTGACTGATCTCAGGTGATGGTCGCTCACTAGTAAGCTCTAGACGGGAGATAGACTGCCCCTTCTGTTGCTCCTTTTCTTCTTCATGGCTCTCCCAAGGGTCAGATTCATAATCTCCATACACAGGAATCGTGGGAAAGATATTCTCTTCAATCTGTTGCTCGATGTCTTCTGCAGGTCTAGGATGGTTGATTTCCTCATAATATTTTTCTTTAGTGAATAGAGGATAAGAGTATGTTGTATGCTCTTGGAAATTTTGCATATCTAGCTCAGAATATAATTCATAGTTTTCATACATGGGTTAGTTGGTACCATGTGATATCTGCTCATTTATAGGTTCTGAACAAGAGATAAACTGTGCATTTGGCTCCTCCTTTTCTCATTCATGGCTCTCCCAAAGATCAGATTCACAATCATAATAAACAGGAACCATGGGAGAGCTCTTCTCTTCATCATCTTCACTGGGATATTCATCAACAATCATTTGTTCTTGGTCAATATCCGACATCACTTCTTCATCATAAGCAGGGCTTCCAAGAACATCTGTTTCCAGGACCGGAATATCCTCTGTATTTTCTTCGTAAGAGCAGCGAGAAAAATTTTCCTTCAATTCCTCTATACTTGTAGAAAGTGATTGTATTTGCTCCAGCATCTCCTTCGGGGTATGTCCCTCATCCTCACATCTTTCACAAGAACAAACTATGTCATGAACACCATCTCTATACTCCTCACAACAATTATGACAGATTAACTTAGAAGAATAAAACTTTTGACAATGCTTATTAAAAGTTGCATGAAACTTTTCTAGGGAGGAGATGCTAGCAGGGGGCAAGGATCGATACCACTCACGGGCATCCCCATCCAATGAGAACATGAAAATCTTCATTAGTACATCCTCATGATGTATCTCCCATTGATGCATGAGTTCATGAAACTCACGGAGATGCTCTGCAGCGTTGTCCTCTTTATGCTCTCTAAATATGGGCAAAAAATCGCCCCATTCGTTTGGAGTAGGAACAACATTGGGAAAACCAGGAACAACAAAGAAGTTAAAAGGAGAAAACCTTCAAGCCAAAATTTTTTCCATTTCAGACTAGTGGAGTCTCCAATCAATCCTTTAATCATGGATTCGCCAGGTGAATGATACACAGTCTAAGTGTGTCTAGTCTTTTTTCACCATCAAAGACCAGATCTGATCATTGTGTTCTCCGAGGGGGATGTAGCTGTAGCCAGAGGCATCCACACTGAAACAATGGAGTCGCCAAGTGCAAGCAAAATATTCAAAGGTTATGATATCTGATGCACCTTCAGAATCATAAGCTCGTTGTCATTCTCCCAGGGAAGATATCTTCACTTTCTTCCCTAGGAACGACACCAGAAATGTTAGCACTGGAAGTCACCCTATGATTACGGAGAGGGTAAAACTAGTACCCATCAGATTTTGTATTTCACAGGTTGGTTTTATACGAGCTCAATGGGCGCAAACTCAAGACAGTATCTCTTTAACTCAAAAAACAGGGACTGGCATGCATAAATAGGTGAGGTATTGATTCAACTTCAGTCAGTAAGTTGAGCTTAAGTATGAGCAGAGGGAAGACTTAGCGAGAAGGATGAACGATACTACTATGGGCATCAAGCCTTCTAGCAGCTCGAAGACAAAAAACTCAATACTCAAGAGCAATCTTGAGATCAAGATCCAGACACTGAAATATGGTGCAAGAAACACAGTTACAGCAGTAGGATGATCAAACCTTCATAACCCTACAACTGCAACAACTCAAATAGATCCTCCATGCCCGAGCCATGCAATGTAAGAGGGAAAAGACAACACAGGAAACTGATTAAAAATGGTCGTGATGCCACTGTGATCAAACCTACATCACAACAACTTAACTACCCTCGACTGGATCATCCATGCCTGAGTGTTCTAACACAGTTGTTACATAGAAATGGAAAGGAAGCTAACTTTCATCAAACAAGAATTCTCAAATATAGATACATAACTAGAAGAACCAGAGCTTCCTTAAAACTTTACAATGCGGGAGACTAGCTCAACCATCGACCATAACAAAATATCAAAACTACCTATATATACTAAAAATGTTGCAACCATGAGGAGTGTGATCGGACCAATGCATTAATGCTTTCATTCATCGCCTTCTCTATCAGATTGTGCAGGCCCCCTCATGTCAAATACGAGCCAGGCGCAGTTATGTGCTTTACAGGAAAATATGTCCATAAGGAAGCTTTAGATTGACAATCTGCCTTTACGGCCACTCTTTGCATGTTTTCCATTTATGTGGTGAGACGAGTTTTCAACCACCTCTCTCACTTTCATTAATGACCTGCATCGAGATTGAAACACGGCTTAATGTGAAGGGGGCGACCACACGCTTCTCTCAGATAGGACTCCATATAAACGCGTGATTGTGGGGCCGCTCAAAGGTGGTTTGGGTTCACACTACTTTTGAGCCCGCAATCCACCATGTTTTTCCACATATTACTTTTTCCAAACCACAGCTTCAATTGCAGGACCGCTCAAAAAAAGTATCGTCTGAGCATGTCGCGTCCCCGCAATGGACTGCGGTCATCGATCTTGTGATCTTGGGTGAGGATTTTCGATCAACAGCTAAAATCTTCCCTTTTCATATCAATGGATCAGATCTTCCCTTTTCGAATTGATGGTTGAGATCTGCTTCGCGATTCAGGCTTAAGAATTTTCAAACTTCAAACTTTATTTGCCCCAAGCAAATCCTCCAGAGTTAAGGATTTGATGACGCGTGGCCTCCAAAATTGAACGGCCGAGATCCTCTTAGGGACTTCAGCCACTTCGAGACTTCAGGCGCTTTTCTCTGGTGCTATACTTCGCGCAATTTTGCAGTCCCAAAATCCCGTGAGTCGCTAATCTGAACTTTGAATGGAATCTCCTCCGTTGAAAACTGAACTTGCTCGCTCGCTTGATTTGAGTCCATATTAGACCACTCTAAGTGTTTCTTTGTGCTCATGGATGCAACCTGCGGCCCTTGACAACTTAATGTGATAACACCAACCATGCACATCAACACCATACAATAAGATCTCATCATTGAAGTATATATGCCAAGAATATGTGCCAAAAAGTGTACCAAGCATATATCAAGATCATCAATCATTACCTCTATCCATGTACCAAAAACAAGTGAATCAATCATATATAATAAAAAATGCATCAATCATGTATCAACCATGTACCATACATCAACATGTACCATCAACCATGTACCTGTATTGTATACCATACCATGTGCCAATCATACTGCTAGCAAGTGCCTTAACTAATGTACCAATGATGTACAATATAATCACCTCATCAACTACATGTCGCAATATGTAGCTCAATCACATGCCAAATGCATGCACACAAAACATCCAACACATATGCCTCTAACAATACATCATAATATATATCAATGGAGCCCACATATGTACCAGCCATGTAATAACAGATCTTCCTCAACCACTATTCACTACAAAAAATACTAAGTATCCAATAATATCTCTAAACATGTACCAGAAGTGTGCCTCAATATATCAATGATATATGTAGCTAGAATCAGATCATAATGATATATCTCATAACCAATGTGCCATAACTTCACTATCAAAACCAGGATTGTTCCTCAACAGAAAATGCCTTAAACCATACTCTAGAGTTAGTATCATGCATTCCGGATAGGCATCAAGCATATGCTTCAACACTCAACCATATGTCATCACCATACATACATTAAACATATATGAAACCATATAATCATGAAAACCTGCAACAAGCCGTGTAAGACCCTGCAAAAGAGAGTTATATCATCAAATCATGATGCACCTCATCTTCATATCCTTCTTTTCCAGGCATTTACCACATATACGCAACATGTTACACAAACATCTCACGTATGTATGCAACCTATCTATAGGTTATCTCACATATGTATCTGACTTCTTCCACAGGATCTCGTGTATGCTTCTAAAAATGTCAAGCTTTAGCTTTCCTTATGGTTGCCTTTATGTTCTGGTTGTTAAGTCTTATTCACCCACTTCTAAAGGTGTACCAACTTCTCATAACGTGAGCTCTGAGCTTCCACCTTTTCATCATTGTCTTCCTTCCTAGATTCATGTGTTCTTCTTTTCATGCTATATGAAGCACTCTTCATGCATTGTCTTCTTGTGTTCCATCAATCTTAGGATTTGTGGCCAAACCCACTACAGTTGTAGCATCTCATGGTGTGACAACGAGCAATAATGTGTCCTAGTTGATTACATCTCCAACATGTAATTAGGGTGATATGAAACCTTCCATTATCTTTCCTTCCATAATGTCTGCAATCCAAAGCTTTGTGACCATATTCATTACATGAGTAGCAGTGACCATGAAAAACATTTCCATACCTTTGCTTTGGTGTCCACCTTGAAGGTGTCTCTCTTATGAATTTTCTTTGAGGTGTAAAGATGGCTTCTTGATATCTTCATTGCTTTGTTCTTTTTAAAGTTTTCTTGCTTTGTGTATATGGTCGACTTACAGCATTGCTTCCACCCTTTGAGAGTGAAGGAATTACCTCATACTACTTATAAGTACTAGCTTCAAGATGTATAGCTTCCTTGTTGTATCCAAGACCTTATTTATCATTTGGAGATCTTTGGCTATATAGGATCTCATCCAAGATTCTTGAGCTTTTCATGAACTTGATGTGAGTTTTTGACTTCTCTACTTTCTTTCTAAGATCAACAACTTTAGCTTCCAACTTATGGCATGACTCTTCCTTTTCAATTACTTGATTCTTCAATAGTTCCTCTATTCTCTTGGCTTCTTCAATTTTGGTCTTAAGATTGACATTAACTTTAAGACTTTTGCTAGCTCATCATCTACCTTCTTCTTTTCTTCTACTTGATTAATTATTTCATCCTTTAGTCTTTTGATCTCTTCTTCTTTTTCTTCTAATTGAGTCTTTTTACTTTCTTCTTGTTTTTTGATCATTTTCTTTAGTTCCATGACATGCTTTGGGTACTTTTCTAGGAATTCATTAATGCACTTTTCAATATACTTGGAAGCAATTGAATAATTTCATATTTCCATGCTAGCATCACCTAACTCAAACAAAACGTTTTCTTTAAACTTCAACAACTCTTCTTCTTCATCTACCCAAACTTCTACTATATTTTCTTCTTCATTTGTAAGAGAACTTTCAACTTCACTGGGAGCATTATCATCAGAATATTTTGGAGAGTCTTTACCTTCATTTTCCTTGATGGAATTTTCTTCTTTGTCTTGATATACCTTCTCTAGCTTCGGCCATAGATCATCGGTTGAAGTACATTCTCCCATGTTTTCTTTGACAAAACTTGAGAGTCCATTGAAAATGGTCTAGAGAGATAATGCATCATTCTTCTTTGCTTCCTTTTGTGCTGCAAACTTTGACTTATTCTTCAAGGGAATTGATCCACCGATATTTTCTTTCCATGCTCCTTTTTCCTTCAAATACCCTTTCATTTCTATTTTCCATGCCGAGTAATCTATTTCATCAAAGAGGGGAACTTCATCTACATGTTCATCGATTTGTGTGTCCATGGATATCCTTCAAGTTTGTAAGGCTTATGATGAAGGCATGCTCTAATACCAATTGTTGGATACACCGACCACACTGAGCGGGGGGGTGAACCAATGTAGGGATCTTTTTAATCCTTTACGAAAACACCTTAGTTAGAAATCACCATTTACTCATCATTAATTACTTTCTTTTATAACAATTTGTATCTAAACATATATTCAACAACAAATATCATCAATGAGCCATCACCACAGGGAACACAAGGAACACAATATATATGAATAATTTTCTTTTATATTACGGCCTACAATCCTTGGGGGTTTTCAGCAACAACTGAATAGAGAAACAACTCCACAAGAGCACCAACTCTGAATGCAAGACTCAGCCTACAAATCTCATCACCAACTAAGAAGAGGAATCAATGCTCAATAGATACCAATATGTCAACATGTATGCGACCTGTTTATACTACATATCACATATGTACACATCATGCATATACTGTAGCACGTGTATGTACATGCCCTGGCCCACTGTCAGCCTACGTACACTTTCAAAAATTAGGTTTTTTAAAACTTCAACCTTCTATCCCTTTAGACCCTTTATGCCTCTACCACATCCACTTTTTATCTTGTCATTGTACTCTGCCTTTCACTACCCAATCTGTACCATAACCAATCACAAACATATCTATGTCATCCAACAACCTATGCATGCTCCTCATGCATACACAATTAGAGATCATGGACATCTCTTAAATAGAACAGAACTGGACTACGCAACCAACTAGCTACCATATTCAGACATCAATACATCCATACAAAGAAGTCCTCAAGAATTCACCATACCATGAGCAAATATAATCATGAAGACAACATATAACCATATCATATCTTCTATAACATATATGAACTAGTAGACCATTGTTCTAGAAACTTGCTTCAGACTTCAGGAACCTGGCACCAGCACTTGCTCAAGCTTCTATGTCTTTTCTCTCATGTACGCTCCCTATTATACTGCCAGATTGTGTATGTCCACACCCTATTACAATGATAGCCCACATATGTATGCACCTTATTACATTGATATCCCATGTACATCTCATAAACTAGGGTTTTTCAATATTTCTGAAACTCTAAAGCTTTCACCGTCAATACCTCGGACTTACAAAACTTTTGATGCGTCCATGAGTACCTACAATGAATATTTCACCAATAATAGATCTTCAATATGCTCATGAGATTCACTTCATAAGATTCCCTTGCTCTCTTATTTATACTTCTCCAAGTAGCTTCTTCTAGGGTTTATCATCTAACCAACTTCAACCAACTTCCTTCTTTTGGGGTTAACCCACTTTGCTACAAATAGTAAATTCTCCACTTCTAGTTGCAAATAAACTATTTTTAATTGTTTTCTTGTTGAAACCAATTAACCCATGATTAACCACTTTGACTAGTCAACTTTCTTTTAGGAGCTTCTAGAATAGTTTGACTTCTTTGACCTTCTAGGGGATTCTAGACAACACATGAGGGTTCTCCCACTTCACAAGGCCATAACTCTCTAACCGTGAGGAGTTAGGTGACTTCCACATATCACCGAAAATGGCATGACTAGCACTATCCATCTAGAATAGTCTCACTTACAAATTCATTGATATTCATTATAATACTCCATAATCAATCCTTGGGTTCCTTATCCACACATTTAGGATGACTCAACCACTTAACCATTTGGACTTCACTAAGCATCTTCTCGAGAGGGATTTCACCATAAGGGGGCCACTTTGGATTTCATCCATTTGGTACTTCCTATCAGCCATGACTTGACATCAATGATACAACTTCTTCTTATCAACCAACACATCATTTTGACATTGCTTGACATGAATTATGTATATGAAAACATAGGCCATCAATCAATACATCAATGATACTATGACAAGACATAAACTCTTTTACATCAATCCTTTGACATCAATGACAACATAATGCAACAATCTCCACCTTTTGCATCGATGGAAATACCAACATTGATGTCAACACCAATCATTGATGGAAACATGTAGTCATGGCACTACTCTTCATCAATAGTCATCTCAATCACATCAATGTGTCTATCTCTCCCCCTTGGAATTCAATGGAAAAGGGTAGTTATCTCCTCGGGGATTCTCACCTTGCCTGAAATCTCCTTGGGGTTGCTCCCCCTGTCTAGATGCCTTTGAGATTACTCTGAATAATCTCTCCCCTTTTGAACAAGGGATATCATTGTGATGCAATGTTGAATACATATCGCTCATTCTCCCCCTGTGACCATTGCTCCCCCTGGAATCTCTCCTCCTTGAATCATGGGAAGAATAATAACTCCCCCTATTGGTATGTCTCCCCCTATCTTCTCTAAAAGATGAAAAATATGTTGCTACTGCAATCTTCTTTTGCTGCAAATGCTACTTCTCAATCAAAACATAGATCAACTCTTAAAAATGATATGCTCTTCCTATGCTGATCCTTGGACCTTTCCATGCATGAGACTCATGCCATACCATACTTCATGAAGCAAAAAGATATGTCAACAATGAATAGAGAATCATGAATAAAACATTAACCATGTACATCATGTGTCATACCATATTCCATCCATGCACATCAACACCATACAATAATATCTCATCACTGAAGTATATATGCCAAGAATATGTGCCAAAAAGTGTACTGAGCATATGTTAGGATCATCAACAAGTTCCTCTATCAATGTGTCAAAAACAAGTGCATCAATCATATATAATAACAAGTGCATCAGTCATGTATCAACCATGTACCTTACATCAACCTGTAACATCAATCATGTACCAACCATGTACCATACCATGTGCCAATCATACTGCTAGCAAGTGCCTTAACCAATGGACCAATGATGTACAACATAATCACCTCATCAACTACATGTCCCAATATGTAGCTCAATCACATGCCAAATGCATGCACCAAAAAAATCCAACAAATATGCCTCTAACAATACATCATAAGATATATCAATGGAGCTCATGTATGTACCAACCATGTACCATAACAGATCTTCCTCAACCACCATTCACTACAATAAATACTAAGCATCCAATAATATCTCTAAATATGTACCAAAAGTGTGCATCAATAGATTAATGATATCTCTAGCTAGCATCACATCATCATGATATATCTCATAACCAAAGTGCCATAACTTCATTGTCATAACCAACATTGTTCCTCAATAGAAAATGCCTCAATCCATACTCTAGATTTAGTATCATGCATTCAATATAGGCATCAAGAATACGCTTCAACACTCAACCATATTTCATCACCATACATAGATTAAACATATATGAAACCATATAATCATGAAAACCTGCAACAAACCATGTAAGACCCTACAAAATAGAGTTATATCATCAAATCATGTTGCACATCATCTGCATAGCCTTCTTTTCCAGGATTTTACCACAGATACACAACTTGTGTATGTATGTGGCCTATATACAGGTCAACTCGCGTATGTATGTGACTTCTTCCACAGGAGCCTGCGTATGCTTCTGAAAATGTCAAGCTTGAGTTTGCCTTATGGTTGCCTTTCTGTTTTGGTTGTTCAGTCTTCTTCACCCACTTCTGAAGGTGTATCAACTTCTTAGAACTAGAGCTCTAAGCTTCCACCTTTTCATCATTGTCTTCCTTCCTAGCTTCATGTGTTCTTCTTGTCATGTTATATGAAGCACTATTCATGGACTGTCTTATTTTGTTCCAGCAATCATTGGATTTGTGGTCAAACACACTACCACTGTAGCATATCATGGTGTGACAATGAGCAGAAATGTGTCCCATTTGATTACATATCCAACACCTTAGGGTGTTATGAAACCTTCCATTATCTTTCCTTGCATAATGTCTACAATCCAAAGATTTGTGACCATATTCATTACATGAGTAGCAGTGACCATGAAAAACATTTTCATACCTTTGCTTTGGTGTCCACCTTGAAGGTGTCTCTCTTCTGAATTTTCTTTCAGGGGTAAAGATGGTTTCTTTATGACTTCCTTGTTTTTTTCTTTTGAAAGTTTCCTTGCTTTGTGTAGATGGTTGACTTGAAGCATTCCATCCACCCTCTGGGAGTGAAGGACTTACCTCATACTTATTAGAAGTGTTATCTTCAAGATGTATAGCTTCCTTGTTGTATCCAAGACCTAATTTATCATTTGGAGATCTTTGGCTATCTAGGATCTCATCCAAGATTGTTGAGTTGTTCATGAACTTGATGTGAGTGTTTGACTTCTCTAATTTCTTTCTAAGATCAACAACTTCAACTTCCAACTTATGGCATGACTCCTCCTTTTCATTTACTTGATTCTTCAATAGTTCCTCTATTCTTTTGGCTTCTTCAATTTTGGTGTTAAGATTAACATTAACTTTAAGACTTTTCTAAGCTCATCATCTACCTTCTTCTTTTCTTCTGCTTGATTAATTATTTCATCCTTTAGTCTTTTGATCTCTCCTTTTTCTTCTAATTGAGTCTTTTTACTTTCTTCTTGTTCTTTGATCATTTTCTTTAGTTCTATGACATGCTTTGAGTACTTTTCTAGGCCTTAATTAATGCATTTTTCAAGATACTCAAAAGCAATTGAATAATGTCCTATTTCCATGCTAACATCACCTAACTCAAACAAAAAAATTTATTTAAACTTCAACAGCTCTTCTTGTTCATCTACACAAACTTATACTATATTTTCTTCTTCATTTGTAAGAGAACTTTCAACTTCACTAGGAGGATTATCATCAGAATATTTTGGATAGTCTTTACCTTCATTGTCCTTGATGAAATTTTCTTCTTTGTCTTGATATACCTTCTCTAGCTTCAGCCATAGATCCTTGGTGGAATTACATTCTCCCATGATTTCTTTGACAGAACTTGAGAGTCCATCGAATATGGTCTTGAGAGCTAATGAATCATTCTTATTTGCTTCCTTTTTTGCTGCAAACTTTGACGTATTCTTCAAGGGAATTGATCCACCAATAGCTACTTTCCAAACACTTCCTCCTTTTTCCTTCAAATACCCTTTCATTTATATTCTCTGTGTCGAGTAATCTATTTCATCAAAGAGAGGAACTTCATCTGCATGTTCATCCATTTCTGTGTCCATGGATCTCCTTCAATCTTGTAAGGCTTATGATGAATGTCTGCTCTTATACCAATTGTTGGACACACTGACCACACTAAGAGGGGTGGGGTGAATCAGTGTAGGGATATTTTTACTCCTTTACAAAAACACCTTAGTTAGCAATCACCATTTACTCATTATTCATTACTTTCATTTATAACAAGTTGTATGTAAACATATATTCAACAACAAATATCATCAATGATCCATCACTACAAGGAACACATGAAACAAAATATATATGTATAATTTTCTTTTATATTACGAACTACAATCCTTGGGGGTTTTCATCAACAACTTAATAGAGAAACAACTCCACAAGAGCACCAAATCTCAATTCAAAACTCAGCCTGCAAATCTCAGTACCAACTGAGAAGAGAAATCAATCCTCAACAGATACCAATATGTCAACAGGTATGTGACCTGTATATACTACAACTTGCATATGTATGCGACCTTTTGGAAACTAGGTTTTTTGAAACTTCAACCTTCTGACCCTTAAGACCCTTTCTGCCTATGTCACATCCACTTTTGATCTTGTCACTGCACTCTAAATTTCACTACCCAATATGTACCATAGCCAATAACAAACATATATATGCCATCCAACAACCTATGCATGCTCCTCATGCATTCACAATTATAGATCATGGACATCTCTCAAACAGAACAGAACTGGACTACTCAACCAACCAACTACCATATTCAAACATCAATACATCCATACAAATAATGCCTCAAGCATTCACCATATCATGAGCAAAGCTAACCATGAAGACAACATATAACCATATCATATCTTCTGTAGCAGATATGAACTAGTAGACCATTGTTTTGGAAACTTGCTTAAGACTTTAGGAACCTGGAACCAACACTTGCTCAAGATTCTATGGAATTTCCCTCATGTATGCTCCCTATTATATTGTTAGTCTGTGTATGTACAAACCCTATTATACTGATAGCTCGTGTACGTATGCACCTTGCTACACTGATATCCCATGTACATCTCAGAAACTAGGGTTTTTCAATATTTCTGAAACTATGAAACTTTCACCGTCAATACCTCGGACTTACGGAACTTCTTATGCGTCCATGATTACCTACAATGAATCTTTCACCAAGAATAGATCTTCAATATGCTCAAGAGATTCACTTAATAAGAGACCCTTGCTCTCTTATTTATACTTCTCCAAGTAGCTTCTTCTAGGGTTTATCATCTAACCAACTTCAACCAACTTCCTTCTTTTGGGGCTAACCCACTTCTAACCACTTGTCCACTTCTAACCCACTTTGATAAAAATAGTAAATTCTCCACTTCTAGTTGCAATTAAATTGTTTTTAATTGTTTTCTTGTTGCAACCACTTAACCCATGATTAACCGCTTTGAATAGTCAACTTTATTCTAGGAGTTTCTAGAATAGTTTGACTTCTTTGACCTTCTAGGGGCTTCTAGACAACACATGAGGGTTCTCCAACTTCACAAGGCCATAAATATTTAACCACGAGGAGTTATGTGACTTTCAACATATCACCAGAAATGGCATGACTAGCAATATCCATCTAGAATAGTCTCACTTACAAATTCATTGATATTCAATACAATATTCCATAATCAATCCTTGGGTTCCTTAACCACACATCTAGGATGACTCAACCACTTAACCATTTGGACTTCAAAAAACATCTTCCCATGAGGGATTTCACCATAAGGGGACCACTTTGGAGTTCATCCATTTGGTACCTCCTATCAACCATGACTTGACATCAATGATACAACTTCTTCCTATCAACCAACACATCATTTTGACACCACTTGACATCAATCCTTTGACATCAATTACATGTATGCCAACATAGGCCATCAATCAATACATCAATGATTGATTGGAGTGACACGGATTTTCCTATATTGGCAATCGCACCAATCTTCAGGAGACGTTTTTGCATAACTATTTCTAGGAAAACCGAGCAGAATTTCGAAAAACGGTTAAAAACCCATCTAGAAAAAAAATCCAAATTAACTACCCTATTGAGGATTTTGCAAAAGGATGAATATTTTGGGAGATATTATGTCTTTTCTAGGTGGGTTCTTTCCATAATTTTTGTTAATTTTGTAGTTGATTCATGACAACAAATTTTTTGTTGACTAAAGGAGGATTCGACCTGAGTGGTAGGAGATTATAAAAACTCGGATTATTCCTAAGTATAAATGGGGGTTCTGGATCTAGAACTTGAGAGGGGATTCACAGGGATGATTTTAAGGATGGAAATTTATATTAAAATGTAGAAACATGGGCTAATCTTATTGGTCCTTAATATGGAAAATGTAAAATGTTCGGCGATAGTTTTGTGAAAGTATTCAAATTTCTAAGGATTTTATATACTTTCTATAAATTTTTGGCAATTTTTGATGTAAAATAACTTTATTCTATGGAATTTGGGTGAATTGTTTTTAGAAAAAATTGAAATCGACGAATCTTTTTTGGGGAAATACCATGGAAAATTAGCTCATTTGCGAAATTTAGCCTGTAAAATCATCTATGGAGGGGAAATTTTGCAGGGAGATACTTTCAATGACATTATTTTAAGAGAGGGATCTTCTTTGTAGAATAGGTAGTGTTTTGATCTTTGAGAGGAGAAGAATTTGCATTATTGTAAAACTACTTCTTGAAGGAGTTCAAGACTCAGAGGACTATATAACAACATTTGGAGCTAATGATAATAATTTTTCACTTCTTTGCACTATTGTATATGATTTTTTGACCCATTATTATTTCTTTGATGTTTCTTTCAACCTAGTTACAATTCTATGCCAATTAGTATATGATTTATCAATATTAGAACTATTGTTAGTCTTGTTAATTTTATGTTAATTGTTGTTCTATTTAAAGCTATCTTTGCAGAACTTGATAGGTTCAACCAATGTTGATGAAGAATAAATGGATACTTATTTGGAATTACTAAATAACTATTTATTGGTCAATTACAATTTTTTCTTGTTACATCTTGTATTGAGTTGAAGGAACTACTTCCTTAGTTCGATATAAATCTTACAATGGATTCATTCACATGATTAGATTTGAGTATATGCAAAAAATTATTTTAATAACTATTTATTAATATTATTTCATTGTATATCTTCTTGAACAACTTGTAATTTGTCAAACTACTTTGAGAGTTTACAAGTAAAACTTAACCTTGGGTTCAATCACAGAATTTTCCCCTTATTACTAAATACTTTTCTCTTGA
Source organism: Picea engelmannii (assembly GCA_009831015.1). Lineage (NCBI taxonomy): Eukaryota > Viridiplantae > Streptophyta > Pinopsida > Pinales > Pinaceae > Picea > Picea engelmannii. The sequence goes on from ML793959.1 coordinate 705,292, forward strand.
TTAGGAGTAAGGATATCATTTTCTTAGTCAAGATAGGTTTTCCTTTTGTTCACTTGCATCTTAGGATTAATCTGCATTTTTCAAGTCTCCTTTCGTAGGAGCAATCCTCATTGTGGCTAGAAGAAGCCCTGATTTCGGTCACCTTAAGGGGATCATCTTTTCCAAAGTAATAACATACAAGTGACTAATTTCCCTTTAGTTTGTTAATAATAATAATATATTAGCATACACTAACAAGTTGAAGGACTTGTACATAGACAGTTGTACATACAAGATAGCTTAGGCTAAATTAACTTTAGGCTACTCTTAGGAGAAGGGTAACTATAACCATTTTAACCAGTCGGAATCATCATTCCAAACAAATAAGGGCCTAATTGGGGCTTTGATCGGGTAATTTCTCCAATGTTGATTATGGTCATTTTTGGCGCTAGAAGGAGGGCCACCAAAGTGTGGGAATGACAAGTTGATCTTTTTTAGTTGTTGGTTTTAATTCTTTCATTTTTATTCAATGGATTCTTCTAAAATTCCTATCTGGAGTTTCATTTTTGGACGAGCATCGTCAAGTACTCCAACGAAGATAGTTAAACACTTGTCAAAAACAAAATTTAATGGTGAGTCTAATTTTTCTACATTTGATCACATTTCTCAATTTATTTTGAATTGTAATAATTTTGATATTGATGAATGTGTTAAGTGCATGATGTGTACTCTTAATTTTATAGGTCAGACCAAATAGTGGTGTCTTTCCTTATGAGTTGACTTTCTAGATAGTTGGGACGAATTTTCTCAAATGTTCCTTCAAATATTTCAAGACTATGACTGTAATTAGGTTTGCCTAGAACTTGATAATTTGTGCAGAATTGAAGGTGAGTCTTATGAATATTTTCTTCTTAGATTCAAATTAATTTCTTTTAAATTTCAATCCGAATATTTACCTTCACATATTGAATTAATAGGTTGGTTTAGACATATTATTTATCTTCGGTGTATTAATCACAATGAGCAATAAGATACTATTTTTCTTGGTGTATTCACCACTGTTGATGAACCTGTTGTTGATTATGTTCAAACTGAAAATGTAGAAATCATTAATAAGAAATCTTAGGAAAACATGAATACATTCTATGTTGATCCTGAAATTGTTCTAATTTCTGATAATTTTGCTAAAGAAAAAAATCCACAATCAGAAATTCAAATTGAAAATATCAGCATTAATGACTCAATTAATAACATTCTTCCTACAACATCTACTTCTGAGTTTTCTATCAATAATTTTCTACCACATGTTTAAGATCATCTAAATATTCATTTTCAGGAATATATATTCAATAAAACACACGACATTCCTGAAATTATTTCAAATAATGAGGAATATGATCTATGTGCTAAAGATAATGAGGAAGAAATAGAATTGAGAACTCAAGAATCAATTTATAATTTTAAAGATAGGGAAGCATTTCATCTCATCTGTTCGAATAGTCATTATTCTTCATACCCTTATCGTTTTATTGATATTAAGTCATTTGAAGATCATTTAATAGTTTCTTTGTGCTCAAATTATTTTCTTGAAAACAGGGGAGCTACCATAAATTTAGTAAATGACGAAATACCTATTAGTTTTGATCAAAGTAATAAATTATGAAATGATTATTCTTTCAACAATTATGAGAACTTTCAGCAATTTACATTTGATTATTCTTCTTGTTCCTATTTAATTTTTACAAAGGATAAAATTGAAGTCATTTATGATGATCATTCGGAGATTGAAAATGTCAAGGCACTTCACCCCCCAGTGATGGTTATGTCAAGTCCTTGTGTTGTCAATTCTCATAATCAATCCAAATTTCAAGATGTAGATCATATTACAATTGAACCTCATCTTGAATCTTCTCATAATGATTTCAATTTTCAAGAAGAAAACTCCATACCTATTTATGATTTTGATGTTATCACTCAAGTTCCCATTCTTGGTCATGATCTTGAACTTTTTACACAAGTAGATGCTAGTGTTAGTTCCGATTACATTATTTCAGCTTCTACTTGTAAAAAATAAATTCTCGTGAATAAGTCATTTATGTCTTATAACAATAATGTTAACATTCTTGTAAATAGTAATGTAATTTTTTTTCCTATTGTAAATAATACTAAATGTTCTCATCGGGGTGAGAAGATTACTTTTCCAATCATGTTTCCATTCCAACAATTTTACAATCATTTTCAAGACAGAATTGAAACTTGGTTGGAAAATGCATTTCAAATGAAGTTCCTTGTTAATAAATTTCTTCTCTTGTTTCTATTAGAAATAGTTGTAAATAGTAGGTTAGATTTCTCTTTTGATTGTTTTTTATTCATCCAATTTATGTTACTAATTCCTATTGTATATATGATTGCAGGAATAAAGAAAAAGGATTGGCTTCACTGGAAATTTGACTTTACTTATCCCTAGTCATTCTTGTAGAGTATACTAGAGTAGGATAGAATAGGAGTAGTTTTAGTTTGTTTTCTTTTTAATTAGGTTTAGTACAACTTATTGCTTCTCGTTGAATAAAGCAGTCATGAGATTATGGATATATTAAGATATTGCAAGGCAATCGGGTTTCCTCTACCTTTTTCTTTTCCTATCATCTTATTTATCTTTCTTTCCATTAAAGTTTTTTTTTAAGCTTTACTCTTTAAATTCATCATTAAAGCTTATTCATTTTTGCAAGAAGATTTGATAAGAGGAGAATGAGGATAATACTTTGGTAAAATACTTATGAGTTAATTTTTAAGCATAATTGCCCTTTAATAGAATTTTGTTTTATAATAAAAGTTTGATTCATTCTAAAGCATTCAAGACATAACCCATATAAACCTTAACATAAATGAAAACATACATATTCATTTTCCTTATGTTGAGATATTTCTTTCTTATTCTTGTCTTGATTGTGTTTCATATATTCATGGATCATTAGGTTGTATTTTATTTTAAGTTTATAGTTTCCTTTTGAAATTTGCATAGTTTGATTTCACTATTGGTCTAGAGTTTGATTTGCTTGGATTTGATTGGTTTTTTCTTTATTCTTAGTTCGGATTGGATTTTGTGGTATTTCCAAAGTATATATGAGGGAAAATATTTATTAAACTATGTGCAGGATATAAATGTGCTCGAGAAAAAATTAGGTAATTCATTTGCGACGAAGGATTTGGGTGCTACAAAGAAAATCCTCTGTATGAGAATAACAATAGACGGGAAAAAATGTAAATTGACATTGTCTCGGGGTGAGAACATAGAGAAGGTGTTAGAGAGGTTTAGAATGCAGAATGCAAAACCAGTTAATACACCTTTGTCCATCCATTTCAAATTAACTAAGGAAATGTGTCCCAAGACACAGGAGAAGATATAATACATGTCCAAGGTCCCTTATTCATCAACAATCGGTAGCTTGATGTATGTGATGGTTTACATAAGACCAGATATTGCACATGTAGTGGGAGTTGTGAGAAGGTATATGAACAATCCAGGTAAATAACATTGGGAAGCAGTAAAGTGGATTCTCGGGTACTTGAGAGGTACTGCTACTCATGCATTATGTTTTGGAGGTTCAGACAATGTTCTACAGGGATATGTTGATTCAAATATGGAAGGTGATAAAGATAGAAAGAGGAGCACCACAGGGTATGTTTTTACTGTAGATGGAACAACAGTAAGTTGGATTTCGAAACTGCAAAAGGTTGTTGCAATTTCAACAACAGAGGCAGAGTATGTTGCTACTACAAAGGCTAGTAAAGAGATGATTTGGTTACAGAGGTTTATGGAGGAATTGGGAAAGAAGTAAGAGAATAACATGTTGTACTGTGACAGCGAGAGTTCCATTCATATTGCAAATAACTCCGCCTTCCATTTGAATACTAAGCATAAAAAACTCAGTTACCATTTCATACGATCCATCCTGGAAGATGGACATTTGAAGTTGGAAAAGATACACACTAGCCAGAATCCTGCAGACATGTTAACAAAGGGAGTAACCAGGGAGAAACTAAGTTCATGCTCAGTTTCAGTTGGTCTTCAAGCATGAAGGTGAAGATGAGAAATTTTTTAGGTCCAAGGTGGAGTATAGTCCAGCAGGTACAACAACAGTGGAGTTGTTGTGATCAGTCTCAGAGTGGGAGATTGTTGGTTGTGGAGCTTGATTATCTTCATGTTTCATAGGTCTTTGTTTTCAGCTGTGTTTATACCCCTTGAATACTGTACACCCATCCACACGGGGGGGTTGCAGGGGAGGCTCATCCCCCAGACTGGGGGGTCCGGGGGAAAGCAGGCCCCCGAAGGAAAAATTGCCTTGTAAATGTATATTGTAATTTCATAGTAAATCTGGACCGTTCATTATAAGGTCGCAGATCTTACGGTAGAATTTATGTTAGGGTTTTTTTCCCTAGAAGGCAACCCTCTTTTATGAGGGAATTGTATTGTGGTTGTGTATCATTTTGTGTTAGGGTCCTAACCCGCACATAGGTAAAACAATATATTCGGATGTAATAAAGGTCAATATTAATAAGGCCTTTCAATAAAATAGAATAAGGCAGATGTAAGAAGACCTAATAGAAGCTTCTGCTTCTAGAAGGATCTTCCTCTAGATGCTTCTTTTTAGTATAAATAGGAGTCGAGGGTATGAGAACCCTAACTTGGATATTATTGTAATAAAGATCTGCTCAACTGGAGGTTACCCCCTCGAAGAGGCCCGTGAACAATGCTTTCAGATTCAAAGTGATATTTCTGTTATTATTCTCATATCATTTCAGTGCTATTGTGGTGAATGTTCTAGTTATATTGTTGTTATTCTGCCATTTCTAGCATTTTATTTATATTTTGCATACATTTTATATCTGGTATATTACAAGTGGTATCAGAGCACTTTTCTCGGCAGAAAGTGTGGGTTAATTTTTTTTTTCAGGGTAGAGACATATTTCGACATCTTTAAGCCACAGAGATTTGTCGTTACGTGCTTAAACCCACGGTTGAGGTATTCATACACGCAGGAAATACAAGTGGTACTTAAGCGCACATCTGTTGGCCACCCTTGTAACCCCTATTGGTACCCCTTTGAGTGGTAGTGCATCAGACAACACCCGTGTATGGATCGACCTAGATTACCTGAAAGCCCTCTTTAGATAAACCAATCGGTCGCCTAACTGCTATAGTGTCACCGAGAATAACACTCGGGAAGATACTCTCTAGTACCTGGGTAGTCGGGTAGTACGGCTAAGGGTACGGTCTATCCTCCTTAGTTAGTGCCCTGAGATATTGGGATGAGTATTATTGTTGGACCCCACACGTATATCATAGAGCTATAGCATAGGGCAAACCCTTGTCTGTAGAACCCTTGAATACCTAACCCTTGGGGACAGAAACATAAACAAATTAAAACAGACAAGATCTATTGTTGCACAATTGTGTTCGGGTTGCCAAGTAAATACACATTTCTTTCTGGTTAAGCATTTGGTCATTTCCTCTCTGCAGTATTCTTCAAACCGGAGTCTAAATCTGTAGGTGTAAAAAAAAACAAAAAAAGTCTGGAAAAATTTTCACCATTATTTGAGACCTATTCCATTGGATTCATCTCTTCACCCTTATCACATCCATCCATTTCATTTTTCGGAAAAAAAAATTTACCCTGCCCACCCCTTTTCAGTTCCCCCATCCTCATGGCCCATACCCATAGTCGAGACTTGGAAGCTCGCTTCAACACCTTGCAATTTGGTCTCATCAAGACCCAACAAGAAGTGAAACAACTCAGTGCCAATGTTGTCGCCATCAATACAACCATGCAGTCCTCAATGGAGGAAATCAAGCAAGACCTCACCAACCAGCTTGAATCAGTATTTTTGGCACTCTGCACCAAACTGCATATCCCTACAGATAACCCTTCCTCTTCCTCACCTCCACATACTGAAGGTGACCATTCCTCTCATTCCCATAACTTTTAGAACCATCACTTTCAACGTGACCTACGCCTTTCGCGGGTGGATGTGACCAAATTTGATGGCTCGATTAGTTGGGGAACCCAAATGGAACATTATTTCTCTTTATACAGCATTACAGATGACTTGGCCAAACTCCGGTATGGTGTTCTCCATCTAGATCAAGAATGTTGGTAATGGTGGCAATGGAGAAAAACTTCTTGTCAAGGGTATATTGCTTGGACACACTTTGTGGCAGAGCTTTATGAACGCTTTAACAATGACACCAACCATTTGGGTCGTTTGACAAAGTTGAAGCAATTAGGAACAGTGGAAGACTTTATAGCTACCTTTGAGCACCTGGATTTTAGAATAGAGGGCATGTTTGATGCCTTTTTCCGAGAGTGTTTTATCAGCGGCTTCAAGGATGAGATTTGGGCCCATGTCCTCATGGCTCAGCCTCAGAGTTGGGTGGAGGCTACTAAAAGAGATAAAGAAGCACAACAAGTTGTATCATCTCAAAACCGAAAACCCTCCTTTATCCCTCGCCCTAAACCAATAAATCCCACTACTCCCTCTGCTCCACTAAAGATCCAAAAATTGACCAGGGATGAAATGGTTGAACACCAACTCAAAGGCCTTTGTTATAACTGTGATGACAAATATTTCTTGGGCCACAAGTGTAAAGAACAAAATATTTTTATGGCCATCTCCGAGGATATTTCGGAAGAGGATGTAGAAACTCCCCTTGTGTCTGAGTCACCTGAATCCACTGACATAACCCCTCCCTCAAACCCTCTCGAAGTAGAACCGGTCATTTCCCTCAATGCTCTCACTGGCTTTTTCACTCCCCAAACCCTCAATCTAATCGGTTACATCAAGCATCGGAAGGTCATCATTCTGGTTGATAGTGGCAGCACCCATAATTTTATTCATCATTGCATTGCCCAAGAAACTCATTGCTACATCCATGCCGTCAATAATTTCCAAATCATGATTGCCAATGGTGGTTCCAAGAAATATGGAGGGCGTTGTAAAAATGTGTGTCTCCAAATTAGTGACTACCACCTAAAATCCCATATGTTTTCTATCGACATGGGAGGTTGTGACATTGTGTTGGGTGCAGACTGGCTAAGGACTTTGGGTCCCATTCTCATGGATTTTAAAGACTTAACCATGCAATTCGACCAAGAGGGCCACCAATATAAGTTCCAAGGCATCACTGTTGGCTCACCTGAGATCATTAGTTCCCATCGCATGGAAAAGCTTCTCAAAAAAGGTCATTCTAGTGTTATCGTCCAACTCCATGCCATACAAGCAACAGAGACACCCTCGGTCCCGCAAGACCTCCAAGCCATTCTTTCTAAACATCAATTAGTATTTTCCACTCCCCAAGGAATCCCTCCTTCCCGTGGTGTTCATGATCATTCCATTCCCCTTGTACCCGGAAGCCTTCCTCCCAATATCTGTCTATATCGTCATCCCTTTTCCCAAAAAAATGAAATTGAGAAAATGGTCCAGGAACTCCTTAATGCAGGCATTATCCGCCCTAGTACAAGCCCCTACTCTTCTCCTATGGTCATGGTCCCGAAGAAATAAGGTTCTTGGTGAATGTGTCCTGACTTCCGTGCCCTCAAAAAACTTACCATCAAAGACAAATTCCCCATTCCTGTCATTGATGACCACCTGGATGAATTGAGTGGCGCCCAATTACTCACTAAATTGGATCTTCGTTCGGGCTACCACCAAATATGTATGAAAGAGGCATACATTCCCAAGACTGCCTTTAGAACTCATGAGGGCCACTATGAGTTTTTGGTCATTCCCTTTGGCTTGTGTAATGCCCCCACCACCTTCCAAAGCCTCATGAATCATGTCTTCCATCCTTTTCTCCACCATTTTGTCTTAGTTTTCTTTGATGATATCCTCATCTATAGCAAAACCTGGATAGACAATCTTTCTCATGTGGATTGAGTTCTCCATCTACTCTCTTAGCACCAACTTTTCCTGAAACAGTCTAAATGTGATTTTGGCGCCTCAGAAGTAGAATACTTGGGTCATATGGTTGGCAAGGATAGTGTTAGGGTGGATCCTAAAAATATTGAATCTATGCAAGACTGGCCTCACCCAAAGACTCTTAAGATCTTGCGTGGATTTATAGGCTTAACAAGGTATTATTGCAAGTTTGTTAAGAATTATGGGAAGATTGCCGCACCTCTCACTTCTCTCCTCAAAAAGAACTCTTTCACTTGGACTCCAGCCACTGCCCAAGCTTTTCAAACCTTGAATATGGCCATGTGCACCACTCTAGTCCTCGCCCTTCCTGATTTCAAAAATACCTTTGTGTTGGAATGTGATGCCTTAGGGAAAGGAATTGGTGTTGTCCTTATGCAAGAGGGTCGACCTTTCGCCTTTACTAGCAAGCAACTATCTGAAAGAAATCTGGGCAAATCCATCTATGAAAAGGAAATGTTGGCTATTCTGCATATTGTTTATCTGTGGCACCCTTATCTATTGGGGCAACGTTTCCAAATTAAGAAAAACAATCAAAGCCTCAAGTTTTTTCTGGAACAACACATTTTCTCCCCAGAACAACAAAAATGGGTGACTAAGCTCTTTGGATATGATTATGAGATCATTTACAAGAAAGGAAAATACAATGTGGTTGCGGATGCACTTTCATGAAAATATGAAGATGAAGGGTCCATTTTTTCTCTTTCATTCATTGTACCAAATTGGCTCCAAGTTGTTTGCTAGGAATGGCTACAAGATCCCAAAAGTTTGTAGTTGATCCAACAATTGCAGTCCAATGCTCCAGCTTCCCCAGGGTACTCTTGGCTCCATGATGAACTTCGATACAAAGGCTATTTGTATTTAATTAAACAATCAAAGCTTAAATCCATGGTACTTTCTGAGCTTCATGCTACACCCACAGCAGGGCACTCCGGGTTCACCAAAACCTATGATAGGGTCAAACGTTCCTTTTTCTGGGATGGTATGAAACAGGACATTCATAATTTTGTCACTGAATGTGATGTGTGTCAACGCAACAAGGGAGAAACAGTCAAATCTCTTGGCACACTACAATTGCTCCCGATTCCACCTGTTATTTGGAAGGATATCTCTATGGATTTTATTACCGGCTTACCCAAATCGGGAAATAAATCAGTCATCATGGTGTTTGTTGATCTCCTTTCCAAGTATGCTCATTTCTGCGCCCTTCAACACTCGTTTACAACATCCACGGTGGCTCAAATTTTCATGGATTAGGTCTTCAAGCTTCATGGCATGTCGCACTCTATTGTTTCTGATCGCGACCCAACTTCCACAAGTAATTTTTGGCAAGAAATGTTCAAGATACAAGGCAGTGAATTGCATCTCAGCACAACTTATCATCCCCAGACTGATGGCCAAATAGAAGTTGTCAACAAGTGTTTGGAAACATATTTGAGGTGTTTTGCCTCGGAAAAGAAAAATCAATGGGCTCAATGGTTACGCCTAGCTGAATGGTGGTACAACACTTCATACCATACAGCTACACGCATGACTCCTTTTGAAGCAGTATATGGACAGAAGCAACCTTTAGTTCTCTCATACTTGCTGGGTGCCTCGAAGATCCAGGCAGTTGACCTAACACTTACAGCTCGAGAGGCTATTCTCCATACCCTCAAAGAGAATTTGGTCATGGCACAGAATCACATGAAGCAACAATCAGATCAAGGTCACTCTGAATGTCAATTTACAGAAGGGGATCAGGTGTTTCTTCAACTGCAACCTTACAAGCAAACTTCCCTCAATGCCGACCATTGTCATAAGCTAGCACCCAAATTTTATGGTCCTTATACCGTTCTCAAGCATGTGGGACAATTAGCCTATCAGTTAGCTTTGCCCAACCATTCGAAGCTACATCATGTTTTTCATGTTTCATGCTTAAAGAAGGTGATTAGAGCTAAGTGCCAAATTCAAACCAACCTTCCAGAGTTAGCTGAAGAAGGATCCATTTGGCTACAACCAGAAGCAGTTTTGGACCAGCATGAGCGTCGCCTACGTCATAGAACCGTTAGGGAAGTGCTAGTCCAGTGGAAAGATACAACTCCAGCAGATGCCACTTCGAAACCAACTACCATTCTACAACAATTTCCTCATCTCAAGCCTTGAGGACAAGGTTGTTTTTAAGGGGGCGGACATGTTAGGATCCTAACCCACACATAGGTAGAACAATATATTCGGATGTAATACAGGTCAAAATTAATAAGGCCTTTCAATAAAATAGAATAAGGTGGATGTAAGAAGACCTAATAGAAGCTTTCGCTTCTAGAAGGATCTTCCTCTAGATGATTATTTTTAGTATAAATAGGAGTCTAGGGTATGAGAACGTTAACTTGGATATTATTGTAATAGAGCTCTGCTCAACTGGAGGTTTCCCCCTCGAAGAGGCTCGTGAACAATGCTTTTAGATTCAAAGTGTTATTTATGTTATTATTCTCATATCATTTCAGTGCTATTGTGGTGAATGTTCTGGTTATATTGTTGTTATTCTGCCATTTCTAACATTTTATTTATGTTTTGCATACATTTTATATTTGGTATATTACATTCTTAGAGAGGAGACTATGAGAGAAAGAAGAGGAAGTTACAGCGGGTGTGTTGTAGGTTGTATCCCTTCATTTGTTGGATAATAATAAAGGAAGTGCTTGGAAATTTCTATGGTGGATGTATTCCACACTGGGTGAACCACGTATATCTGTGTCTCTATTGTATTGTGTATATTCTTTGTTTTATTTCCACATTTGTCTTATTTTTATTACTTCACGATCATGTTTTTCTAACAGTTTTTAGTCCTAAAAGTGTTTAGTTTCATAGATACATCTATAAACTAGATTAATGCATGCAAAGGTTTCTCTCGGATGGCCCCCTTGGTCAATGGTAGGCCCACCCATTTCTTCCAAAGAGAATGAGGCTTGAGGTAGGGGTATCCTCTTTCCCCACTTCTTTATATTATTACCTTAGATTCCTGGACTGGAAAACTAGAACAAGGAAATTTGCAAGGTATATCAATTGTTTAAGGAGTAAAAGAAATAAATCACTCTTTGTTTGAAGATAACATGTTTCTTTTGGGGGGGGGGCATCGGTTATCACTACGAAGCGATTTAAGGAGATGTTAGATCATTTTATGAATGATTAAAAAGGTCAAATCAATAAAAGAAAAAGCAACATATATGGGTGGAATGTTTCTCCCCAATTACTGAATTCCATTGCTAGGATTCTTTAGTTTCAATGTGTCCTAAAATGGTCTCCATTCAAATACTAGAGGATTCCTATCATGTTTGTATTACCAAAGGTTGTTGACTGGAAAATCATAATTCAAAAAATTCAGAAGAAAATGCAATGGTGGGGAGAACAGTGGATCAATCTAGTAGGAAGAGTGATTCTGATTAAATCTTCCCTTTCCTCTTTTCCTTTGTTTAAAGCTTTTATTATTCTTGGTCCAATTGGGGTTAAGAAATTTATTGGGAGGGATATATAAGATTTTATGTGGCAAGGAGGTAAAACTAACTCAAATAAGTTCTATATCATAAACTAGAGCATTGTAAAAACATCACTAGAATGGGGTGGCATTCCAATCAAATAACCTCAGTTAATGAATTTGGCAATGGTGGAGGAAACACTATGCATATTAGTGATTGACAAGAAAGTGTAGTGGAAGTATATACTTAATAAAAAATACATATAGGCAAGTCACCTTATATGTTTAGAATTTTTTATTATGGAGGGAAGGGGTTCATCAATTTGGAAGTTGTGTAAAGTAGTGACTCACCCTATTCAAGGTCGACTCTCTTAAGTTCTTGGAAAAGGTTAGAAAATCCATCTATAGGAATATTGAATTCTTGAAAAATCTCCATTGAATCAAATTTAGGAGCTCAATGGCCTAAGGGAATGGATGCAATCACACAACATTCACCTCTTTTCTAATATATATGAGTGGGATAACTCTACATCTAGACTTTGGAAAAAATGAAATATTTTGAACAACCCATTTAATTTAAAGGAGAAATGTATCTTGGTTTATAATCTTTGTAGAGTAGCTTCACTATGCAAAGAAATCATAGACAATAGAGGTTGGGACTCCTATTCATTTAAAAAGGGATACTTTGCTCAGATCCAATAAAGAACCCAATCACTAAGATCAACAATATGGAATACAATATGGAACGGAGACAAAGTACCAAAAATAAAGATATCATGTTGGACTTTAATTCACGACAAGGTTTTGATGGCTGAAAATTTGAAGAAAAGAGGAATTCAAGGACCATAAAGATGCCTACTATGCAATATGAATGAGGAAAATTCAATGCATATGTTCATGGACTATGAATACACAAGGCCAGTATGGAGCTCAACTTTTACAAAAATAGGAAAACCAATTGTCATGCCTCAAACATTAAAGGAGATATTATGGATTTGGTACAAACAATATAGAGGTACCTTTCAAAACAAGCCCATGTTTAAAAGAGTGTGGTTGGAAACACCTCTATATCTAACCTGGAAGGCTTGGCTAGCTAGAAACAAAGTGATCTTTCAAATTAAGACAGACAGCGGAGGAATTACAGAGATGGATTCTAAACAAAAAGAATCATTCTCTTTTCTTTGATGGAGACTTGAAAGGAAATTCACGGGTGGAAAATGCAAGGGGGGGTCATCCTTGACGTCGAAGGAAATTGGGAAGAAACCTTTGTGTGGGGACTAGGAGATACCACCAACAACCAAACCAAAGCTTTTGCACTTTTGGAATATGATGATCCTGAAGCAGATGGGAATAAATTAGATGTCAATGGTATGGGACTCCTTGGTAATTATTTGTCATATGGTCTATTAATTATTTCCAAAAGAAAATCATTTGAGTAAATTGGTCTATAGAGCACAAAGAATAGTAGGAAGCTTTGAATTCGTGGCATTCTATAATTTTATGTGATTGTTAAATTCCTTGACAGGTAGACTGGAAAATCAGGCATGCTTCTTGTTGGGATGATTAATTACCTTAGTAATTAAATATTTCATACATTAATTGTTAATCTGGGGTTCAAATGTGTGTGAGATGTCATGCAATGTATGTGTGAGCTACATTTTTTTTATCTAGCATTAGTTTGTCTAGTATGATTTTACGAAAAGGAAATTGCAACATAAATCAACAAAGAATCAAAAAATTATACCTATGTACTTTGTTCAAGCAATTAAAATAGAAAATCAATCAATAGAGAATCAAAGCTACATGAATACATGTAATATGTTGAACTCACGTAAAACTAGCTCAATCACTTCATGGAAAATGTTTATGTACTTGAACACCGATCATGCTACTGGGACATTGTTGTCACTAGATTATCTCTTGGCATGATTTAGGCACTTCCTCTTCCCATAAATCATAGCTCTCGTTGTCGAAAAGATTTGATAAAACTAATCTATGAATTGAAATGCTATTGTAGAAATGAAAACACTCCACACCTGGAAAGAAAATAAATCATACTTGTAAAATTAAAAGTACTTAAATAAGAACACAAAAATGGAAAACTATTGAATCACACAATGCTCTATTCTCATGGAA
>ML793959.1:721765-746943 GCA_009831015.1 Picea engelmannii
ACTACATAATGCACATTCCAACCTTCATATTGCACCTCCATACTTACCACTTTTCATCCACCACAACATCACATCACCACTACCCATCGCATTTATTTCCCCCGCCACATCAACATCCATTTGTGAAGACATAATATCTTTATTAATTTGGTGAAGATCATGTAAGCTTGGTAATAAATTTGAAAATCTTGTCGTGCAGGCGGGTACCCTTGAAATAAGAGTTACTGCGATTAAACCTCAAGGATTATACAGGGTAAATTAAATATGGACTAATATGCCAATTTGTAAATATCAACAGTAGTGCCATCTATTTCCATAGCTAAAAGAAACAAAATAATGTCAAGTAAGAAAAAGGAGTTGTATTGTAGGGATACACTAAACATACTTGGGTGTGAGAATCAAGAATTTCAGTGGTCGCGGGCATACAACTACTACAAGTCTCTTTCTCCGACTGAGAAAAATACGAACCTGATTTGGACTTCAACAATATCCCTAGTTGGTTGTGTTCAAGAAGTAATAGATTTGAGAGAGCTTGTTCAATGCTGTGCAAATAAGTTCAACTCAGAGAAAAGGATAATATAACTTCAAGGACAACAACCCATTTATTTATCTCCTTCAATATTATCCAAAATTCTATGAATTCCTACATCCATTGTGTGGTTTAAAGGTGAAGAGGCTAATGAATTTTTGAAACAACATAAAGAAGGAGAAAAGTTTCTTAGCAATTATTTGGTCGACTCAGGCAGTAACCCAATACCTTGAATGCCACATCATAAGTAAATATAATATCTTTACTCTCCTCAACTTCTTGCAGACTATTAATTTGTGAAATGTAGTGCTTGGTGTCTAGGATGTAGTTATCAAATGGTGATTATCCTCAAACCAAGGTTGTTCATACTCATGCTTAACATTGTTTTATGGAAATTAAAGCATTTTATACATAAGAGGCACTAATGAAAAAGAAAGAACATAGTTGAGAATCAATACACTTAAAAGTTGGGGCCATTTTCTACCACATAGTTGTTTGATTGCACTATGGTAGCTAAATGAAAAACAACTAAAGCATATCTAAATTTGATTCGTTGACAAACAACCCATTTTAATACCTTCAAATGCAAACCTTAATTTATTTATAAATGACGTAATATAGTACACATTTGCAAACCTGCAAGTCCCTTATTTGTTATGATCAAATGCCTTGAAAACGATAAAAAGTCAATGAATACAGTTCACTTCGAGGGGGAAACCTCCTTTTACAATATATCCAATTCATAATACAATATGATATGAGATAAGATCCTCCTAAGACTAGGTATCCTTGGTATATATATAGGAGACAAAGGGTACAATTATAATGAAATGGTACAATGAAAAGTTCTAGCCGAACTAGTAATATAACGTAGAAATGTAATAACTTAATATCTAGGGCTTTATAAGGTATTTTATGCTTAACATGGGGATTTTTCTAGGGCTTAACATGCCCCTCCCCTTCAAACGAGTGTTGTCCTCAACACTTGGCAACCACGGGTGTGTTTGCATGAAGAAATCGTCTTCCCATGTTGCCTCTTCCATTGGTAGGTTCTTCCATTTGATGAGGTACTCAGTAATTTCTTATTTTTATAACTTCTTAATCCCCCTTTCAAGGATTGTTTATGGTTCTTGTATGATTTTCCCTTATCCATTAATAGCTGATAAGATAGTTTGCATTGGGATCTTGTCATTGATTATCATCTTTAAGCAAGAAACATGGAAGACTAGATGTACACTTCCTGGTTGCATATGAATAGCATGGGCATGATCTTGAGCTGGTGGAAGACCCTTATGCATCTCTCCAAATACCTTGGAATGATTGTTGATAACTTTTTGGAGATCCATTGGAGTAGAGGATATAAATGTTTGGACATCTAGTGAGAATAATTGTGCAATTACACCATGGTATCCCTTTTTGAGTTATTTTGTCATGTTGTTAGAGTTTATCACTTTAGAGGGTTTCCCTTGGATACCTCTAAGCTCAATTTCTTGGCCTTCCTAGGAAAGTCTCATGAAAGTATCTTGAAAATTAAGGGCCACTCTTCCCAATGATTGTAACCACTGGAACCCTAATACAACATCAACACCACACATTTGGATGACAATCACGGGACTATCCAATAAATGATCCCCCGTATTGAGCTTAATACTATGAGAATCAAAGCTACATGAAGATATGTAATATGTTGAACTCACGTAAAACTAGATCAATCACTTCTTGGAAAATGTTTATGTACTTGAACACCGATCATGCTACTGGGACATTGTTGTCACTAGATTATCTCTTGGCATGATTTAGGCACTTCCTCTTCCCATAAATCATAGCTCTTGTTGTTGAAAAGATTTGATAAAATTAATCTATGAATTGAAATGCTATTGTAGAAATGAAAACACTCCACACCTGGAAAGAAAATAAATCATACTTGCAAAATTAAAAGTACTTAAATAAGAACACAAAAATGGAAAACTATTGAATCACACAATGCTCCATTCTAATGCAATGGGCTCTACCTCCCAAGAACATAGCAGTGAACTAATTAAACCGCATCAACATAAACCAATTGAGTAAACTAGAAATAAAATTAAAAATCGGATCTTTATCATATGCCATCATAAATTGGACTTGTTCTCTAAGAGTCCTCCCCCATAGAATGGAGAAGGCACTCTCTTTTATACATGAACTTGATTGAAACCAAAAATAGGAAATATCTAATCAAACCCACTTGAGGATTTAATGAATGCACGGTGGTTACAACTGATTTCCAACATAGAAAATGGTTTCCATGATCCCTGCTAACTCCCATCAAATTTAGGATGCCTTTGAATGCCAAATTCGAATTAGGCGATGTGGGTTATAATAACTTGCCCAAAATACATCCCAAGTGAATTTTAATAGTGTTTGACTTCTTAGATCCATGATATATTCAATGGAGATCTTCAAATCTTGTAGAGAATCAAATCTGCACTCATGTCCACCAACAAATTGTCCTCTTTATCTTCAAACAATTAAATCCATAATTTGAAATATACAACAAATGAATTGTAGCTACCCAAATTAATTTGGAACGTATAAAAATGTAGAATAATGGATTTATACAAGTGGGTTTATAAAAATCCATCCTTCAAAATTAAAACCATACAGTTCATACTTTGAATACATTTTCCATGGGGGTGGTGTATGATTCCCACATGTGCAAGACATGGATCTATGGAAATTCCCAAATCAAGTTAGTATTCAAAAGTAAATACAAAATACACTAATCCTTCCTAATGTTAATCATAATTCAATGAAATACTAAGAATTGCAATGGAAAACAATGTCAGCATAAATTCCATGCACGAACATTAAAATGGACTAATGCGGGTTTATGGGTAAGTCAAAAGGGTTTAAAAATAAGGAAAAGAGAATGTAAAAATATTTTAATTCTACAGCCCGACACTTCTTACCACCAAGAATATTGAAAAAAAAGGGGGGGATATTATCCAATTCCAACTCCATGAAATACACATTAAACTACATGCATGTCATGAAACACACAACTCAAAGTCATAGTTCGATGCAAATATCGACAAGAGACAAGTATTGTGCATCATTGACAAGGATTAATTCCATATTAGTATCATCAAATCTCTATGCAAGATCATATAAGTTGTTGTGGGTAACAACACTTTACTATGCTATGAATATGGGACTACCCGAAGCATGTGGTACAATGCTCATAACAATATGGAGCTCGTTCTTGATAACATTTTCCATCATCCTTTCTCATCGGCCACAAATATTTTGCAATGGAAACAAATTTTGTGAATTTGTGTAGGTTAAGTAGTGTAGATCATTGGTGGTTGGAAGTTAGACTCAACATGAGGTTGTGAAGATGGCTAACACCCACGAGCATCCAAACAAATATGTTATTAGTGAAAATGTTGATCTCTAAAGATAAATTTGAATATGTGAAAGGCATTGTGATTAAGCTCAATAATATGCATGGGATTCAAATTGGGCAAACAATTGGGAGCACAAAAACGTAAAGGGATTTTCAAGGGATTCAATTATAAGTGATCATTTCAAAGGCGCGGTTAGAGAAGCTTGAGTGCAAATAGATTTAGATTGAAATAAGCATGAAAATAAATTATTATAGATTAGAGGAAGTTGAGGAAAAAATAATATTTTTACAGGATAGAATCTTGAAGTTGTAATTTAAACAAAGGCATTGAGGAATACAATATTGCTTGTTCTCTCTATTGGTTCCTTTGGAATGGAACAAATGGTAGCCATGGAAGAAGACATGGTCAAGCAAGCCACTATGCAAGCAAGGAAATAATCTTCAACCAACTTATCATTAAAGGTTGGTAGAAAAAACAACACCCACAGTGGGTATGGACCCTATAATCCTTGAATTATGTGATGTTATACAATATATCTTTCCTATCATGATAGTTTGTATGGTTATACACAAGCCGAGTAATTATCTCTAGCTATACAACTCTTATAATAATGTAGACATGGAGCAATTCTGTTGAAATTTTGAAAAATTTTGAAGCCTTTAGGATAATATTACCCTATAAATTTTGTATTAACTTTTTGGACAATTTGGTCACGGTGTTCTTTTGATATAAACATATCTATTTATATTTTTTTTAAATAGGATATTAAACACACAAGATTCCACATGGATGACACGGGATACAAATATTTTATTTGCACATTGAGAAAAACATAGTGATCTTTTCAATATCAAGGAGCATTACAATATTCAATGTCGGAATCCTACTTATGGTCGTCATATGATCTGAAAATTGTCGTGGATATTCCACTAGAAACATTCATCCCAACAGATCTTACAATATTTTAAAATATTTTATTGTGTGATTTATTACCTTAGATCTCAAATTTATTATTATTAGCGTAGTACACAAAATTATAGAAATAATTGAAACCGAAATGAAAGAAACACACAAATGAACATGATATGTGACCTAGGAAATATGGTATGGGAGAAATCCTAGCTAGAAGGTGATGCCTATGCTCTGCTCTCTTTTTCTTAGTTATGAAATGCAAGTACAAAGAAAGAGGCACTCACTATGGAGTTGTCATGGACATTATGTCGTGAATGGATGGTACATGATCCTCTACCTCCTTTGTTATTCTCCAATATCCCACTCCTATATTCCATGCTCAACTATGGAACAATAACAATACCAAAAGAGTGGAACCCCTTCCCTTCCTGGTGGCCCAATATTTAACAGAGCCCGATGGACGTCTAGGGTTAGGGTTAGGGTTTTTGCATGCCTCAACCCTGAATTATTTTTAGGTTTTTGGACCCTCTAGAATATTTTTGAAATTCCACACGTGACTAGCCCCATGTGTATGAGTAATGGTGGTTGACATGGCATCCACTTGACACCATGGTGGTCAATAAGGTAGGTCAACTTGCAAGAGGCATAACTTCCACACATGAACTCTGATCCAAGTGATTTTTGCATCGTTGGAAATCTTGCGATGTGTATAATAACATCAAAGGGATAGAGAAAATATCACAATTTTTTAACCCCAAAAAGTGTCATTTGATGACTCAAACTAGCTCTGGAATTTTTCAGACCCCAAATCACCAAACTGGGACCTACCCCTAGAATGGACCCTAGAAGCCAATTCTTCCATTTTTACCTCCTAAGGAGTACCAAGGTAAATAAAAATTTATATAATTACCCTTTTCATATCATATCTCCCCATTTAGGGAGGATTTTGGTCCCCAAAATATTTTACTGAATGAGGTGAGGAAATATTTCTTATACCTTCTCCCTGGAGTATTGTTGATCCACATTCGTGATGAATATTTGGGTCGACATACATCTCTTTAAATTCTTCCTTCTTTATTTTCTTTTCTTCTAGGATCTCCTTACTTAGTATTTTCTCTTTCTTTTCAAAATTTCTCGATTCTTATCCATTTTTTAGTTATGTGGGAGTAGCAACACAAGAATAAAACAATTCTCAAACCTGCATTTCCTTAGGTCCATAGACCCGCAATTGTGTTGCCTCTTATATGCACCTCTTTCTTTTGCGTTCCCCAAAATGAAGCTTTTTACTTTTCCATACTTAACCATTTTTCTTGAAATGCGGATGTGGGATGACTCACCATCTCATTTACTCTTAAGTCTCTTTTTCCACATACCCGTCAACCTGCATTTTTTGTGTTCTACAAAAAAACCTCCTATCTCCACGGCCTGCAAAATGACCATCTCCCATAATTAGTCAAATTTCCTTACTTCAAGTGCGGACCATTCTCATTTTTCTTTTCATTCTCATACACTCACACACCCACATGCACGTCATCCCACAATCACGTGTTCGTACCTCCCATCTATGTGGCTAGAAAAATGCTCTTCTCCTATACTTAGTAAAATTTCTTGTTTTGGTGTGGGAGTCCTTACCTTTATCCATGTCTTTTAGTACCACAAGTCTACAGGTCCACAGTCCTGCATACTACATAATGCACATTCCAACCTTCATATTGCACCTCCATACTTACCACTTTTCATCCACCACAACATCACATCACCACTACCCATCGCATTTATTTCCCCCGCCACATCAACATCCATTTGTGAAGACATAATATCTTTATTAATTTGGTGAAGATCCTATAAGCTTGGTAATAAATTTGAAAATCTTGTCATGCAGGCGGGTACCCTTGAAATAAGAGTCACTGTGATTAAACCTCAAGGATTATACGTGGTAAATTAAATAGGGACTAATATGCCAATTTTTAAATATCAACAGTAGCGTCATATATTTCCACAGCTAAAAGCAACAAAATAATGTCAAGTAAGAAAAAGGAGTTGTATTGTAGGGATACACTAAACATACTTGGGTGTGAGAATCAAGAGTTTCAGTGGTCGCGGGCATAAAACTACTACAAGTCTCTTTCTCTGACTGAGAAAAAGACGAACCTGATTTGGACTTCAACAATATCCCTAGTTGGTTGTGTTCCAAAAGTAATAGATTTGAGAGAGCTTGTTCAATGCTATGCAAATAAGTTCAACTCAGAGAAAAGGATAATATAACGTCAAGGAAAACAACCTATTTATTTATCTCCTTCAATATTTTCCAAAATTCTATGAATTCCTACATCCATTGTGTGGTTTAAAGGTGAAGAGGCTAATGAATTTTTGAAACAACATCAAGAAGGAGAAAAGTTTCTTAGCAATTATTTGGTCGACTAAGGCAGTAACCCTAGTGTTTCCAAGATTGAGGTAAATTCAATAAAATACCCATGTAGAGAATTTGTCGGGTTATTTGCTCGTATTATTGGTTTGGGATCTACTGCATATGTACCGAGAAATATTATATATGTCCTTTATTTTTCCTTGCCTGAAAATTCCATCATAGACTGGGGCCACATTATTTCTAGTGAAGTTTCATTTAAGTTAAGTAATTTGAAAAAGACCCGGAAATTTTATATGAATTCTTACCTCATTTTATCCATTGCTTACTATCACGTATTTGAGGACTTGCAAGGTCAAGGAACATTGATTTCAATATGGAACTAGTTTACGCCGGGTATACAATCTTGGATAGACACAAAGATCAGTTCAACTTTTACCTAGTTCATAATAATTTCATTTCAGAATTCAAAAAATTGGTGTTTGGTCCTAATACGCCAAGGTTATCTGTTGAAGTCACCACCTTTCTCGCAGAGAAAGGAATTTTGAAGATTAATGAGGATTTTAACATTGTCAGGTTATTTGGTGGTGAATAAAATACTTTCCTTCTCCATTTTATGTATCAGACAATATTTTTGTTGAGGAAATGTGCAAGAAGTATAAAACCTCGGCCCACTTATTCAACGAAAAGAGAAAAAAGAAATTCATACCCCTACCTCAGAAAATTGGAGAAATCATTGTAAAGCACATAACCCCATTTGGATGAACTTGTAGTCCATCTTGACCAACCTGGATTAAAAGAAGTTTAACTTGTTGAGGGCTTTAACCTGAATGATATTCTCACTGCACATATGGCATCAATTGGTTATTCTTCATATTTCACCAAAATTGAGCAATTTAAAGAAGGAGTTGGAGATAATTTAGATCTCCCTGAGACTATGGCTGACCAAGATTTAAATGACATGGAAGAATTGATCGGTACCAATGAAGGTTATCAAGAGCATGGAAAAGAAGTAGAAGATAGAAAGCCTAATTCACCAAATATTTCCCATAAAAGTACCCAATCAAGAATGAAGCATAGGACCAGTGGTGTTGAGATGAGAAAAACGTCAGTTGAAAGTTCAGACGATGGTGGCGATAAGGACCCACCAAGGAAAATTACTGAGAAATATCATATTGTGCATACTTATGTCAAGAGAAAAAGAAATACACAGACAATAGGGTTAAGCATACCGGAAATCCAAGAAATCCCACGAGCTATGGATGTCGACAAACTTATTGAAGAACCTATTTGGTATGAGAAAATACTGTTGGAAACCAGAGAAATCGTTGAAACCCTAGTCACTCGGGAACCAGATAATTTCGAAGAGGAATCTGTAACTTTTCACCATGTGGCCTACAATCAAGCATCCAAAAAATTATTGCTTGAAAAATTCAATATGAAAAATAAAAGGTCATCGGAGAAATGGAAATCAATAATTGATTTCAATGGAGTTGCACCATTAAAAATTGCACAATTCCACAATGCAACCGGAGAAGCCTTGAAGCAATCTGTCGCTGGTATGGAAAAGGAAAATTCAGAATTGAAATGAAGAATAAAATAATTAGAAGCAACTTTAATACCAAGACATTTATTTCCAAGGCCCCTAAATACAATTCAACCAACACTTGGTCTAGAAGATATCCCAGAAAGCAATAATAAATGCAAAGGCTCATCAAGCTTGTTGCAAGCAATAAGAAAATATGTTGGAGATGCAATACAGAAAATGATAGAATTGATTCACAAAATTTGGGATCTTGCTCAGAGTGTTGCCAACTTCGCAACAACAATTACAAATTTTAAAGAACATCTTCAAAAAAAATCTGCAGAATGAAGAAGGATTCTACAGGTACGTTGTGGGTACATTCTCAGACAAAGTTTCAAGCTTAAGTGATGCCCACAGAAGAGAGAAAAACCTTCCTTCAACCTTATCTGCTATATTTCATGTTGCCCATGTATAGAGGTTTTGGACTTCTTCTACAAAATTGTATTTTATGCCAACCCTTTCTAAGATTTTGTTGCTAAGTCCTCCATGGTAGGAAGGAATTTCTCCTTATTTTCTTGATCCAACATGGAAGGTTCATGGAGTTTTAGATTTTCCACATTCATTATTGAGTAAATGCACATATATGAGGGTAGACTAAGTTTGTAGTCATAATCACCCACCTTCTCCAATACTTCAAAAAAAACATACCACAAATCTTCTACCAAGACCCTATAGCCTTTGTTTGTTAATATAGAACCAAACTCTGTCTCCCACCTTGAATGTTTTCTCAATTTTGTGGTGATCATGTCAGGTCTTGTACTTTTCCTATGACTTCTTCAATGTCTTCTATACTTGCAAATGGATCTGCCTAATCTTTTCACCAAAATTCTCTACTTTTAATGCATCTCCCATGATGTATTCCATCACTCATCAATGTTTTCCATATGAAACATCCAAGGGATATGGTGGTAGATACCCAAAACAAGTTTCAATAGGGGACTTACTAGTAGACGTGTGGACCACTATGTTATAAGAGTGTTAAATATAAATCAGATTTGCATCTTAGGTCTTTGGATGCTTCCAATTGTAACCCCTCAAAAGTTGAACCAATGTCTTATTGACTACTTTTGTCTACATGTTTCTCCCTTGGGGATAACTACTTCTAGAACCACCCTCTCAAGGGTGTGGTGTTGCTTCTTGCATGAGCTCTCATTCTCATATCCTTTGATTCAAACTTGTTCTTTCAGTTCTTCCATAAAATACATGATTATCTAGCCTCGCATCACTCACGAGTTCTTTCAGATGACTCAACCATGGTATATCAATGTATTCCTCTTACACCTTGGATGACACATGCATTGGGTACATTATGATTTTATTGCACATGGACATGGTACTCTAGTTTAGTTTTCTTCACTTCACTTAATGTGTTATGCTCTCATGTATGGGTTTGATACTTAGACATGGTGTTATAACTTCTAAGTTGGTTGTGAACGTGGTAAACACTTAAGTGTGATCCAATAACACTTCATAACATTAATGGTTTTATTATTTTCCTTGTCATGCCATGGGGAACACAATTATCCTTTAGAAGTGTCATCATGTCTTGGTTCGATTTATACTGTTAGGGATTTGGTTAAGGTAGTGTATCTCATATCCCCATCCATACTTAAAACTTTACATCTTTCTCTCTCTTCCATTGTGTTCATAAAAACTAACTCTCGCTCATGTTTGACTTGTCAAATGTCATTCAGTAAGGTCCAACAAAGAAAATCAAGACTCCATCATATAGAATCCTAGGTCAAATAAATCCCCAAAAAAGGCTAGAGGTGAAGAGCATGGAAGTTAAAAATTAAAAAATAATTAATTTAAAGCTATTCCAACTTATTAAAAAGTCCTTACCCCCAAGTCGTATGCTTAAAAATGAATATCTAAAGAAAGGAACAAAGGAAAATATAAAAGGGCTAGTAAAACAAAGCACCAAGGTAGTAACTCTAATCAAATCTCCCTCTTAAACACTTACACATTGAATAAATGAATATTCCTAGTTTTAAAGGCTAGATGGACAAGACAAAAGACCTTCACACCATAATACACGACTTTGAAGGTCAATACATGAAGTTTTCCTTCCCCTTCCATAGGTTATCCATCATATTTACCTATCTCTAACTTAGTGATCTAGGAAATACCCCTTCTCTTAGGATTTGTCATATGTAGTAAGGGTTAAGGTTGTCCCCCCATGGTAAAACTTAACCAAACACTAAAATTAACTTATGTTACAATGTTCCTAGAGGAGATCACTTAGTGTGCATCACCTAATGAATTGAAAGGAGGTTTGACCCATTATTGTAAGTGGGTTCGCTGCATTGGGATCCATGTACATGCATCGGGGTGGAATTTATGCCTTGGGATATGTGTACATGCATCAGGGTGGAATCTATGCCTTGGGATCTGTGTACATGCCTTGAGGTGGCATCTACACCTTGGGATCTGTGTACCATGCCTCAAGATTTGTGTACTTGCTATAAGATCCATGATATTGCCTTGGGATTTGTGTACCAACATACAGACACATACATCTACCTTGGGATCTATGTTATTTTTCTTGGGATCCATAACAACACATCAAGATACGTGTCACTGCATTGGGATCCTTGACAGTGCATTGGATGATGACATGGAATCCACATCATCATGCATGCCACCTAGACCACCTCATGAGGGAGCTCTTGTCTTCTTGGAGGAATATTCTTACATGTATGGGTGGTTAAAGGTGGTTATGAGGTGATTTTAGCACATATTTTGAGGGAAACTAGCTTCAAGAGAAATTATTTTTTGACAGATTGCCCATAATTTTACCATATTGATGACATTGGATGTGGAATGGTCATGGGATTTCCGAAATGGGGCTATAAGAGAAAATCAAGCAAAAGATGACCTAGTTATGATGCTACTGAAATTTTTCGTAGGAAAATTATCACCATGTTTGACCACTCGATGTCCTACTTCTTGGAGGCACACGTGTGAATCGTTAGAACACGTGGAGGGTGCATTTTCTCTCTCTTAGCCACACGTGTGGGTGTTTAGAGCTCATTCATAAGGGCCCATCACCTTTTGGACCATTTGACTTCTCTTGGTGGTTTTCGCACATGGTATTGAGAGTGCCTCTTGTTCTAGCTCAAGGTTTTGCTTGAGCACATTATATTGGCACATGGTTTTCATTCCATGGTTTTTGTAAGGTGTCTTATCTATATAAGGAGGGCTCGTCTTTCATTTCTATTTGTTGGAAATCAATTAGAAGAACTTTCTTGCCTTATTTCTTTTTTTTCCGATGGAATACACATCCCAGGAAACCCTCTAGTTACTTCCCCTCATTTCAAGGATGGTACGGAAGATAAATCGATAAGTTTCATTTTTGGCAACCTAACCCGATGGGGACATCGAGTGAGGCCCCAACAATCTCTACAATATATATGCCCAGGGATTTCACCCTTTGACCTCTTGCTTGTAAACCACAACACTCAACCACTCGAGCTAACCCATTGGGATATGCTTACCTACTTTCTAGTATGAAACTTTTCTAATTTTTTAGTATATGTTCTAGAGCTATCATAGAGGGTATTTAACATTGAAGGTTTCTAGGAAGAAATGATGGATGTCTCATATCCCTTTTCTTTATGAAATTCTAAGCTTAAACTTATTTTATTGAGCATAGATATCTTAGGGTTCTATTCTCTTACCTTAGGCTTAGTTTAAAATTTCATATTGTAGTACTTAGGCTAAGTCCTCGTAGAATTAATCTTCTCTAGATTTGTGTAGTGTCTCAGGTATCCAAGCTTGAAGCTCACTAAAAAATCCTTTATGGTTTGACATCAAGTACTAGAGATACAAGAATGTCGCTAAAGAATAGATCAAGTGTACCCCATAGCCCAAGTGGAGTTGGCACTGGTCTTCCTTTGCATTTTTAATCATCGTTTAAAAGTTATTTATTTATTTATTGGCAATCCAAAGTTTCATCAAGTAAAATTTGTAGATCTAGATTGCTAGTCCAAGTCTTATGGCTAACTTCTTTCAGATCTAGCATGGGCTTAGATATTTATGCAAATTGTTTACTACAATGTTTGATCTACTAACAATTTGTAGGCTTCACTAGTTCTTGTCTTCAACAAGCAATTAACTAGTGAAATAACTTGGATCTTTTGTTCCAAAGTTGATTTATTTTTCATAGATCCAAGTAATTCAAAGAATTGAATTATCGATGTCTAGAGTAAAATAAATTTTCCACGTGAGTCTATTTCATTAAATGTTGGAAATACATAAAATATAAGGTGTGGCATGCTTGGCACCTTAATGTTTGGATGGGTTTGTGCTTTTATCACTCATGTTTGGAATCTGTTGCAATTTCATTAGATATTTGTTTGGCATATTTTGCATTCACAACTATTAAGTGTTGCGACTAATTCTTATCTGAATCGATGATACAAAACCCCTAAGCGACCTGCAACTTAAGGCTTGTCGTCTTACTTTGGAACATGTACCAGTTGATGGCTTTTAATGAACATGTTTCTTAACATCTTTAAGGGTTAGACTAGCACTTAAATTTGCTCTATGATTTGCTTAAAGGGTGTGACGTTTCACCTCAAAGTCATCTGAGATTTCTATGTGGTTTATGGCCTACAACAAATGAATTTGATACATGTTATCTCACTAGTTGTTTATTTGATTGGTTGAGGAGTTGAAATGTTGACTTGGCATTCACTTCCTAAATTTAAAAATCATTTGCGACCTTAAATCACCAGTGAACCAAAACGATGCAATAAAAATTAAAGAACTTGCATTTAATTTTCAACACTAAGTTTCCTTTGGGATAAATGCTTCAAGCTAAAATCTAAATTTAATCTGGAATTTAATCAAATTTGTGCTTCAATTTTGAATCTAAAGTGGAATTATTTGCTAAATGAGGGTTAATAAAGTTTTAGTGGATGCTTGGATGTATCATCTAAAGGGAATCAACATATGATTATGTTAAATACTATCTTATCTCAAGCACTTAACAATGATGATTCATGGATGATAACGCTCTGTCAAATATATTGATCTTACAACATTCAATTCTCAGAAGTTTAATTATTATTCTTTAAAATATTGTGTTGGTTCAATAGAGTGCAAAATAATTCTAAATTTGAGCTCAACCGAACCGCCTCAAAGGATTTACCATGTAATAAATAGACACAAATTTTGCTTGAGTGAATGTTGGGGTATCCCGAACCTTGTGAATTTTATGATTTCACTCGTTGGCTGGGCAAAGTGTCTACATAACTAAAGTTGGGAAAAAAATCTCATATTCTACCTCACTTGTGTTGTCCAATTGTGAATCTACTTGGTAATTCTATGGTGGTAATATTTATGGTTTCTATTGGTTTCAAACAATCTATTCTAATCTAGAATTTACAACAGACATACTAATATTTCATAGTTCATGCTTCATGTCTAAATTGATGTCTCATATGTTGAAACAATTCATTTAATGAGTCAGTTTTAATTGTTGTTTTAATATACTTGGGAATCAATCTAAACAATGATTCACTCAAGTAACCTTTGCTACTCTAAAATGGAATTATAAGTAGATTTGTGTTCCTTGTTTCCAATTCATTTAATGAGCCCGTTTTAAT
This sequence comes from Picea engelmannii, assembly GCA_009831015.1. Classification (NCBI taxonomy): domain Eukaryota; kingdom Viridiplantae; phylum Streptophyta; class Pinopsida; order Pinales; family Pinaceae; genus Picea; species Picea engelmannii. The sequence goes on from ML793959.1 coordinate 736,155, forward strand.
TGTTGTTTTAATATACTTGGGGAATCGATCTAAACAATGATTCACTCAAGTAACCTTTGCTACTCTAAAATGGAATTATGAGTAGATTTGTGTTCCTTGTTTCCAAGAAGCGTTGGTTGACAACTCCAAGTCCTGAATGAGTCATATCATAAGCTTCATTAATATGTGGTGGTTCATAACCAAATATTGGAAATATCTTATGAATTCATGCACTTGATAATTTCTGAGAACTTATTGGATCATGTGGTGTTAGGCACTCTTACACCTAATGTGTTTATGATTGAATCTCAAATTTGGTATATGAGTGTTCATAATGATTTGTAATTTGAAGGTGGAACTTTGACTGAGTATGGCCACATCAAACACTCTCACATTATGGTGATGGCTGGAATAATTGTTCATATATAAGCATGCCTCGATGGACATTACATTCTCTTAAGTATTGGTTTGGATCATTAATGCATCATTACATGATACATGGTTGAGCTATTGTTTGGTTATAAGGAAAATCTAGTTTCACATGAAGGAATATTGTAACTGCACTACATATAAATCATTTCCAGCATTGTCAGACACAGGTATGGATAACTCATAATACATTTAAACAATTGCGTTACTCAAAGTAATCAAATAAGCAATTTGCATGTTCAATAATTTATTCACGTGTAAAGAGCATTTGCTTATTTGATCCCAATCTTTACAATTCAATCTAAGCTAAGTAAAACACTCACACTCCATCTCTATTGATTTAGCTTGGATTGACCCTTAGAGATTCCCCATTAGGCTAGGAGAGCTTCTTTTCTTAGTCTGAAGTGTTCAGCAAAGCCATCGAGGTGACAATGGGTAGCTTGCCTGAGAATGCCTCTAGGTTGTCCCATTGAGGTTAGGAATTTTCCTTCTAGGTGAGAGTTTGAGCAGTAACACTACCCATATTTTTATGGATGGAAATTTGTAGATCTCTTATGTTTGGTGTCCATCTTCTCCCAAGGTGTAGTCCAAAAGACACTAAGAAATATGATATCCCTATATGGGATTATACTCCTCAGTATCCCAAAGTGCACCTGAACCTTTTCAAAGAACATGTTTGTTGCTTCTTGTCCTTTGATGGTGCTTTTACAAGGCATAAGAATGCACATCTTGCTAAACATGTCAACTACCACAAATAGTTAGTCACATCCCTTCCTTTCCACTTCTTCTTCCCCTCCTTGGAAGCAACTTGGTGGTCTTTCTGTTTGGAACCACTTGGTTGTCCTTTCTTATTTCCTATGTTCTCTAGGTACTATTCTTGCACACAGGCATCATCAATTGTCTCAGGTTTAAAGAGAATCGTTTGCTTCCATAAATGACTATGTAGACTCCCTGGATACTTAAGGAGTATGTTTGGGTTCTTGGGAGATATACCCAACATAATCACCATTTTTTTTCAATTCGATGATGTACTCCTGCACACTTTTCCCTTGCCTCTTCCTGAAGTAATGCCAACAGATCCACTGGTCCTCTACATACCCGATAGGGTAGAACTAGGATTTGATGATGGTTTTAAATGCCTCCCACTTAGTTACTGGTGGATCACCCTCTAGCATAAGTGTCTTTGTGTGGCTTTCCCACTAGGTAAGGGATGGCCCTCTAGTCTTAGTCATGCAAATGAAATATGTTTCTCTTATCTTATGTTATGGACACTAAAATAAACTTCTAACTATTGCAACCAATGATTCAACTCAACAAAATCAATCTTACCTTGGTAGGGTTTGATGCCCACTTTCACTTCCATTTTAAATAGAGAATGTGAAGAATTGATGACACTATAACTTGGTTTCTCTTTATCGAGATCTTTTTTCGGCTCCTTTAATGGGTCTTCATTATCTCTTGATATCGCGTCTGATCCAATTTATGAGTTAGAGCCACCATCCTCCAAAAAAGGTCCAAACTTGTTCACTAGAGTTGCCATGAGGAAGGTCATGTTGTGAGAGATATCAGTGACTTGTTATTCCAGCTTCAAGAATCTCTCCTTTGCCTCATCCCAAGGGTTTCTACAGTTGAAATCATCCACTATGGATAATGGTCTGAGACTTCCTTCTTAATCCAATTCTTAGATCCTACAACTTCCCACAAAACCCTAAAGAAAACTGCTTTTATACCAATATGATCTATAAACTACTGCAGATATTCCACTGGAACAATTTGTCACAACAGATCTTACAACATTATGAAATATTTTATTATGTAGTTTTTTACCTTAGATCTAAAATTTATTATTACTAGCATAGTGCTCAAAATTATGGAAACAATTGAAATTGAAATGAAAGAAACAAGAAAATGAACACACCATCCACACAAATGAAAACAAAATGTGACCTGGGAAACCCAATATAGGAGAAAACCCAACTAGAAGGTAAGGCCTATGCTCTGCTCTCTTTTTCTTAGTTATGAAATGCAAGTACAAAGAAAGAGGCACTCACTATGGGGTTGTTATGGACATTGTATCCTAAATGTCCGCTACATAATATTCTACCTCGTCTGTTATACTTCAATATCCCACTCCTACATGCTCTGATCAATTATGGAACAGTAAAATAACAAAAGGATGGAACCCCTTCATTTCCCAATGACCTAATATTTAACATATTTTGATGGTCATCTAAGGTTAGGGTAGGGGTTTTTACATGCCTCAACCCTCAATTAATGTTTGGGTTTTGGACCCTCTAGAATCTTTTTGAAAGTTAACATGTGACTAGCCCCACATGTGTGAGTAATGGGGGCTAACATGGCATTCACTAGGTACCATGGTGGTCAACAAGGTAGGTAAACTTACAGGAGACATAAATTCTACATACAAACTTCGATTGATGTGATTTTTTCACCATCAAAAAGCTTATAGGGTGTAGAGTAGCGTCGTGGGGGGGAAGTTGTGCTCACAAATTTTGACCTCAAAAAGTCCCATTTGATGCCTTAATCTGGCTCTAGAAGTTGTTGGACCTTAAATCACCAAATTGGGACCTGCCCCTAAAACGTTCCCTACAAACCAATTCTTCCAATTTATCCTCCTAGAAAGTACCAAGATATATGAGGAAATATGTAATGATCCATTCCATATCATTGTAAGTTTTAATTCTAGTAACAAAGATATTTTTCTTCTTTCATTAAGTTAACATGAATGTCTAGGTCTAAAAATTTGCATTGGAACTCACCAAATGCCAAAAACATCTCTATACCAAAACAATGAGTGTTATAGCAAAGGTGTGTAAAGCATATCATGATTGTACAAGTTTAAATCTTGTGTTGGAAGCAATTGAATGCCAAAAATATAGGTATATCATATACCATAAATCTTGCATGGAAAGTGGTATGCCACCATAGTTTGGTCGAAAAGCATGGAAGCCACAACAAGTATGAATCATAATTCATTACCAACAAATCAAGGAAAGAAATTCAATCCTAACAACCTCATTTGAGTACAATGAAAAATAACTTGGTAGCCTACAACTTTGAAAAAATAGTACCCTCTAACCAACCAATACATGATTTTCATGATATCCTCTTAGATATCTCCTCTTGCAAGCATAAAAAAATATTTTTCTATTTTACTAAACACTAGAGAAAAGAACACACATCTAGCATTCTACCACATGATGTTTCTCTAATGTAAATTTAAGCCTTGAGGAAAATTTGGCTAAAACATGTAGTTGTAGTGAATCTTCACCGAAGCATAAATGGTTTGTACAAACGAAAAGCATGCATGAAAAACAATTTTATTGGTTAATGCAAAGAAAGAATATGAGATGATTTCCATGTAGCCAAAGTATAGAATACTAGAGACACGCTTCATGATTTCTAGCATGGTGAAGAAATAAGATGTTCTAGGAATAAGTATAGTGTGAATGAGCCCAAAGTTAGATGAGCTATCCACCATTGGTAGTAGTCCTCACCACACAACTAAAATTAGAAGAAGACAATAGTGATCTATGCACAAGTAACAATAAGGATAACCCGGTTCACCTGGGATCATTAGTTCCCATCGCATGGAAAAGCTTCTCAAAAAAGGTCATTTTGGTGTTATCGCACAACTCCATGCCATACAAGCAACAAAGACACCCTCGGTCCCGCAATACCTCCAAGCCATCCTTTCTAAACATCAATTGGTCTTTTCCACTCCCTAAGGACTCCCTCCTTCCCATGGTGTTCATGATCTTCCATTCCCCTTGTACTCGGAAGCCTCCCTCCCAATATTTGTCTGTATCGTCACCCCTTTTCCCAAAAAAATGAAATTGAGAAAATGGTCCAGGAACTCCTTAATGCAGGCGTTATCCGCCCTAGTACAAGCCCCTACTCTTCTCCTGTGGTCATGGTCCTGAAGAAAGAAGGTTCTTGGCGAATGTGTCCTGACTTCTGTTCCATCAACAAACTTACCATCAAAGACAAATTCCCCATTCCTGTCATTGATGACCTCTTGGATGAATTGAGTGGCGCCCAATTCTTCACTAAACTGGATCTTTTTTCGGGCTACCACTAGATACGTATGAAAGAGGTAAACATTCCCAAGACTGCCTTTAGAACTCATGAGGGCCACTATGAGTTTTTGGTCATGCCTTTTGGCTTGTGTAATTCCCCCTTCACCTTCCAAAGCCTCATGAATCATGTCTTTCATCCTTTTCTCCGCCATTTTGTCTTAGTTTTCTTTGATGATATCCTCATCTATAGAAAAACCTGGACATACCATCTTTCTCATGTGGATCGAGTTCTCCATCTACTCTCTCAACACCAACTTTTCCTGAAACAGTCTAAATGTGCTTTTGGCGCCTCAGAAGTAGAATACTTGGGCCATCTGGTTGGCAAGGACGGCGTCAGGGTGGATCCTAAAAAGATTGAATCTATGCAATATTGGCCTCACCCAAAGACTCTTAAGAGCTTGCGTTGATTTCTTGGCTTAACAGGGTATTATCGCAAGTTTGTTAAGAATTATGGGAAGATTGTCGTACCTCTCACTGCTCTCCTAAAAAAGAACTCTTTCACTTGGACTCCAGTTGTGCCCAAGCTTTTCAAACCTTGAATATGGCCATGTGCACCACTCTAGCCCTCGCCCTTCCCAATTTCAAAAATACCTTTGTGTTGGAATGTGATGCCTTAGGGAAAGGAATTGGTGATGTCCTTATGCAAGAGGGTCGACCTTTCGCCTTTACCAACAAGCAACTATCTGAAAGAAATCTAGGCAAATCCATCTATGAAAAGGAAATGTTGGCTATTCTGCATGTCGTTGATCTGTGGCGCCCTTATCTATTGTGGCAATGTTTCAAAATTAATACAAACCATCAAAGCCTCAAGTATTTTCTGGAACAATGCATTTCCTCCCCAGAACAACAAAAATGGGTGACTAATCTCTTTGGATATGATTATCAAATCATTTACAAGAAAGGAAAAGACAATGTGGTTGCGGATGCACTTTTCTGAAAATATGAAGATGAAGGATCCCTTTTTTCTCTTTCATTCATTGTACCAGATTGGCTCCAAGACGTTCGCCAGGAATGTCTACAAGATCCCAAAAGTTCGTAGTTGATCCAACAATTGCAGTCCAATGCTCCAGCTTCCCCAGGGTACTCTTGTCTCCATGATGAACTTCGATACAAAGGTTGTTTATATTTAAGTAAACAATCAAAGCTTAAATCCACGGTACTTTCTGAGCTTCATGCTACACCCACAGCAGGGCACTCCGGGTTCACCAAAACCTATGACAGGGTCAAACGTTCCTTTTTCTGGGATGGTATGAAACAGGACATTCGTAATTTTGTCGTTGAATGTGATGTGTGTCAACGAAGCAAGGGAGAAACAACAAATCTCTGGGCACACTACAACCGCTCCCGATTCCACCTGCTATTTGGAAGGATATCTCTATGGATTTTACTACTAGCTTACCCAAATCGGGAAATAAATCAGTCATCATGGTGGTTGTTGATCGTCTTTCCAAGTATGCTCATTTTTGTGCCCTTCAACACTCGTTTACAACATCCACGGTGGCTCAAATTTTCATGGATCAGGTCTTCAAGCTTCATGGCATGCCGCACTGAATTGCATCTCAACACAACTTATCATCCCCAGACTGATGGCCAAACGGAAGTTGTCAACAAGTGTTTGAAAACATATTTGAGGTGTTTTGCCTCGGAAAAGCAAAATCAGTGGGCTCAATGGTTACCCCTAGTTGAATGGTGGTACAACACTTCATACCATACAACTACACGCATGACTCCTTTTGAAGCAGTATATGGACAGAAGCCACCTTCAGTTCTCTCATACTTACAGGGTGCCTCGAAGGTCCAGGTGGTTGACCTAACACTTACAGCTCAAGAGGCTATTCTCCGTACCCTCAAAGAGAATTTGGTCATGGCACAAAATCACATGAAGCAACAAGTAGATCAAGGTCGCTCTGAAAGTCAATTTGCAGAAGGGGGTCAGGTGTTTCTTCAACTGCAACCTTACAAGCAAACTTCCCTCAAGGCCGACCATTGTCAGAAGCTAGTGCCCAAATTTTATGGTCCTTATACCGTTCTCAAGTGTGTGGTACAAGTAGCCTATTAGTTATCTTTGCCTAGCCATTCGAAGCTACATCCTGTTTTCATGTTTCATGCTTAAAGTAGGTGATTGGAGCTAAGTTCCAAATTCAAACCAACCTTCCATAGTTAGTTGAAGAAGGATCCATTTGGCTACAGCTAGAAGCAGTTTTGGACCAGTGTGAGCATTGCCTATGTCAGAGAACCATCAAGGAAGTGCTAGTCCAGTGGAAAGATACAACTCCAACATATGCCACTTGGGAACCAACTACCATTCTTCAACAATTTCCTCATCTTAAGCCTTTAGGACAAGGTTTTTTTTAAGGGGGCAGACATGTTAGGGTCCTAACCCGCACATAGGTAGAAAAATATATTCGGATGTAATAAAGGTCAATATTAATAAGGCCTTTCAATAAAATAGAATAAGGTGGATGTAAGAAGACCTAATAGAAGCTTTCGCTTCTAGAAGGATCTTCCTCTAGATGCTTCCTTTTAGTATAAATAGGAGTCGAGGGTATGAGAACCCTAACTTGGATATTATTGTAATAGAACTCTGCTCAACTGGAGGTTTCCCCCTCGAAGAGGCCCGTGAACAATGCTTTCATATTCAAAGTGTTATTTCTGTTATTATTCTCATATCATTTCAGTGCTATTGTGGTGAATGTTCTGGTTATATTGTTGTTATTCTGCCATTTCTAGCATTTTATTTTTGTTCTGCATACATTTTATATGTCGTATATTACATTCTGAGAGAGGAGACTATGAGAGAAAGAAGATGAAGTTACAACGGGTGTGTTGTAGGTTGTATCCTTCATTAATAAAGGAAGTGCCTGGAAATTTCTATGGTGGATGTATTTCAGACTGGGTGAACCACGTATATCTATGTCTCTATTGTATTGTGTATCTTCTTTGTTTTATTTCCACATTTGTCTTATTTTTATTGCTTCATGATCATGTTTTTCTAACAGTTTTTAGTCCTGAAAGTGTTTAGTTTCATAGATACATCTATAAACTAGATTAATGCATGCAGAGGTTTCCCTCGGATGGCCCCCTTGGTCAATGGTAGGCCCACCTATTTCTTCCAAATAAAAATGAGGCTTGATGTAGGGGTACCCTCTTTCCCCCCTTCTTTATATTATTACCTTAAATTCCTGGAGTGGAAGACTAGAACAAGGAAATTTGCAAGGTATATCAATTGTTTGAGGAGTAAAAGAAATAAATCACTCTTTGTTTGAAGATAACATGTTTCTTTTGGGTGGGGCATCGGTTATCACTACGAAGCGATTTAAGGATATGTTAGATCGTTTTATGAATGATTAAAAAGGTCAACTCAATAAAAGGAAAAACAACATATATGGGTGGAATGTTTCTCCCCAATTATTGAATTCCATTGCTAGATTTCTTTAGTTTCAATGTGTCCTAAAATGGTCTCCATTCAAATACTTGAGGATTTCTATCATGCTTGTATTACCAAAGGTTGTTGACTGGAAAATCATAATTCAAAAAATTCAGAAGAAAATGCAATGGTGGGGAGAATAGTGGATCAATCTAGTAGGAAGAGTGATTCTAATTAAATCTTCCCTTTCCTCTTTTCCTTTGTTTAAACCTTTTATCATTCTTGGTCCAATAGGGGTTAAGCAATTTATTGGGAGGGATATATAAAATTTTATGTGGCAAGGAGGTAAAACTAACTCAAATAAGTTCCATATCATAAACTATAGCATTGTAAAAACATCACTAGAATGGGGTGGCATTCCAATCAAATAACCTCAGTTAATTAATTTGGCAATGGGGGAAGAAACACTATGCATATTAGTGATTGACAAGAAAGTGTAGTGGAAGTATATACTTAATAAAAACTACTTATAGGCAAGTCACCTTATAGGTTTAGAATTTTTTATTATGGAGGGAAGGGGTTCATAAATTTGGAAGTTGTGTAAAGTAGTGACTCACCCTATTCAAGGTCGACTCTCTTAAGTTCCTGGAAAAGGTTAGAAAATCCATCTATAGGAATATTGAACTCTTGAAAAATCTCCATTGAATCAAATTTAGGAGCTCAATGGCCTAAGGGAATGGATGCAATCACACAACATTCACCTCTTTTCTAATATATATGAGTGGGATAGCTCTGCAACTAGACTTTGGAAAAAATGAAATATTTTGAACAACCCGTAAATTTAAAGGAGAAATATATCTTGGTTTATAATCTTTGTAGAGTAGCTTCACTATGCAAAGAAATCATAGACTATAGAGGTTGGGACTCCTATTCAGTTAGAAAGGGATACTTTGCTCAGATCCAATAAAGAACCCAATCAATAAGATCAACAATATGGAAGAGAATATGGAAGAGAGACAAATTACCAAAAATAAAGATATCATGTTGGACTTTAATTCACGACAAGGTTTTGATGGCTGAAAATTTGAAGAAAAGAGGAATTCAAGGACCATAAAGATGCCTACTATGCAATATGAATGAGGAAAATTCAATGCATATGTTCATGGACTATGAATACACAAGGCCAGTATGGAGCTCAACTTTTACAAAAATAGGAAAACCAATTGTCATGCCTCAAACATTAAAGGAGATATTATGGATTTGGTACAAACAATATAGAGGTACCTTTCAAAACAAGCCCATGTTTAAAAGAGTGTGGTTGGAAACACCTCTATATCTAACCTGGAAGGCTTGGCTAGCTAGAAACAAAGTGATCTTTCAAATTAAGACAGACAGCGGAGGAATTACAGAGATGGATTCTAAACAAAAAGAATCATTCTCTTTTCTTTGATGGAGACTTGAAAGGAAATTCACGGGTGGAAAATGCAAGGGGGGGTCATCCTTGACGTCGAAGGAAATTGGGAAGAAACCTTTGTGTGGGGACTAGGAGATACCACCAACAACCAAACCAAAGCTTTTGCACTTTTGGAATATGATGATCCTGAAGCAGATGGGAATAAATTAGATGTCAATGGTATGGGACTCCTTGGTAATTATTTGTCATATGGTCTATTAATTATTTCCAAAAGAAAATCATTTGAGTAAATTGGTCTATAGAGCACAAAGAATAGTAGGAAGCTTTGAATTCGTGGCATTCTATAATTTTATGTGATTGTTAAATTCCTTGACAGGTAGACTGGAAAATCAGGCATGCTTCTTGTTGGGATGATTAATTACCTTAGTAATTAAATATTTCATACATTAATTGTTAATCTGGGGTTCAAATGTGTGTGAGATGTCATGCAATGTATGTGTGAGCTACATTTTTTTTATCTAGCATTAGTTTGTCTAGTATGATTTTACGAAAAGGAAATTGCAACATAAATCAACAAAGAATCAAAAAATTATACCTATGTACTTTGTTCAAGCAATTAAAATAGAAAATCAATCAATAGAGAATCAAAGCTACATGAATACATGTAATATGTTGAACTCACGTAAAACTAGCTCAATCACTTCATGGAAAATGTTTATGTACTTGAACACCGATCATGCTACTGGGACATTGTTGTCACTAGATTATCTCTTGGCATGATTTAGGCACTTCCTCTTCCCATAAATCATAGCTCTCGTTGTCGAAAAGATTTGATAAAACTAATCTATGAATTGAAATGCTATTGTAGAAATGAAAACACTCCACACCTGGAAAGAAAATAAATCATACTTGTAAAATTAAAAGTACTTAAATAAGAACACAAAAATGGAAAACTATTGAATCACACAATGCTCTATTCTCATGGAATGGGCTCTACCTCCCAAGAACATAGCAATGAACTAATTAAACTGCATCAACATAAACTAATTGAGTAAACTAGAAATAAAATTAAACATCAGATCTTTATCATATGCCATCATAAATTGGACTTGTTCTCTAAGAGTCCTCCTCCATAGAATGGAGAAGGCACTCTCTTTTATACATGACCTTGATTGAAACCAAAAATAGGAAATATCTAATCAAACCCACTTGAGGATTTAATGAATGCACGGTGGTTAGAACTGATTTCCAACATAGAAAATGGTTTCCATGATCCCTTCTAACTCCCATCAAATTTAGGACGCCTTTGAATGCCAAATTCGAATTAGGCGATGTGGGTTATAACAACTTGCCCAACATACATCCCAAGTGAATTTTAATAGTGTTTGACTTCTTAGATCCATGATATATTCAATGGAGATCTTCAAATCTTGTAGAGAATCAAATCTGCACTCATGTCCACCAACAAATTGTCCTCTTTATCTTCAAACAATTAAATCC
>ML793959.1:749621-763514 GCA_009831015.1 Picea engelmannii
TCCAACCTTCATATTGCACCTCCATACTTACCACTTTTCATCCACCACAACATCACATCACCACTACCCATCGCATTTATTTCCCCCGCCACATCAACATCCATTTGTGAAGACATAATATCTTTATTAATTTGGTGAAGATCATGTAAGCTTGGTAATAAATTTGAAAATCTTGTCGTGCAGGCGGGTACCCTTGAAATAAGAGTTACTGCGATTAAACCTCAAGGATTATACAGGGTAAATTAAATATGGACTAATATGCCAATTTGTAAATATCAACAGTAGTGCCATCTATTTCCATAGCTAAAAGAAACAAAATAATGTCAAGTAAGAAAAAGGAGTTGTATTGTAGGGATACACTAAACATACTTGGGTGTGAGAATCAAGAATTTCAGTGGTCGCGGGCATACAACTACTACAAGTCTCTTTCTCCGACTGAGAAAAATACGAACCTGATTTGGACTTCAACAATATCCCTAGTTGGTTGTGTTCAAGAAGTAATAGATTTGAGAGAGCTTGTTCAATGCTGTGCAAATAAGTTCAACTCAGAGAAAAGGATAATATAACTTCAAGGACAACAACCCATTTATTTATCTCCTTCAATATTATCCAAAATTCTATGAATTCCTACATCCATTGTGTGGTTTAAAGGTGAAGAGGCTAATGAATTTTTGAAACAACATAAAGAAGGAGAAAAGTTTCTTAGCAATTATTTGGTCGACTCAGGCAGTAACCCAATACCTTGAATGCCACATCATAAGTAAATATAATATCTTTACTCTCCTCAACTTCTTGCAGACTATTAATTTGTGAAATGTAGTGCTTGGTGTCTAGGATGTAGTTATCAAATGGTGATTATCCTCAAACCAAGGTTGTTCATACTCATGCTTAACATTGTTTTATGGAAATTAAAGCATTTTATACATAAGAGGCACTAATGAAAAAGAAAGAACATAGTTGAGAATCAATACACTTAAAAGTTGGGGCCATTTTCTACCACATAGTTGTTTGATTGCACTATGGTAGCTAAATGAAAAACAACTAAAGCATATCTAAATTTGATTCGTTGACAAACAACCCATTTTAATACCTTCAAATGCAAACCTTAATTTATTTATAAATGACGTAATATAGTACACATTTGCAAACCTGCAAGTCCCTTATTTGTTATGATCAAATGCCTTGAAAACGATAAAAAGTCAATGAATACAGTTCACTTCGAGGGGGAAACCTCCTTTTACAATATATCCAATTCATAATACAATATGATATGAGATAAGATCCTCCTAAGACTAGGTATCCTTGGTATATATATAGGAGACAAAGGGTACAATTATAATGAAATGGTACAATGAAAAGTTCTAGCCGAACTAGTAATATAACGTAGAAATGTAATAACTTAATATCTAGGGCTTTATAAGGTATTTTATGCTTAACATGGGGATTTTTCTAGGGCTTAACATGCCCCTCCCCTTCAAACGAGTGTTGTCCTCAACACTTGGCAACCACGGGTGTGTTTGCATGAAGAAATCGTCTTCCCATGTTGCCTCTTCCATTGGTAGGTTCTTCCATTTGATGAGGTACTCAGTAATTTCTTATTTTTATAACTTCTTAATCCCCCTTTCAAGGATTGTTTATGGTTCTTGTATGATTTTCCCTTATCCATTAATAGCTGATAAGATAGTTTGCATTGGGATCTTGTCATTGATTATCATCTTTAAGCAAGAAACATGGAAGACTAGATGTACACTTCCTGGTTGCATATGAATAGCATGGGCATGATCTTGAGCTGGTGGAAGACCCTTATGCATCTCTCCAAATACCTTGGAATGATTGTTGATAACTTTTTGGAGATCCATTGGAGTAGAGGATATAAATGTTTGGACATCTAGTGAGAATAATTGTGCAATTACACCATGGTATCCCTTTTTGAGTTATTTTGTCATGTTGTTAGAGTTTATCACTTTAGAGGGTTTCCCTTGGATACCTCTAAGCTCAATTTCTTGGCCTTCCTAGGAAAGTCTCATGAAAGTATCTTGAAAATTAAGGGCCACTCTTCCCAATGATTGTAACCATTGGAACCCTAATACAACATCAACACCACACATTTGGATGACAATCACGGGACTATCCAATAAATGATCCCCCGTATTGAGCTTAATACTATGACACTTCCCAAAACAATTTATGGCACCTCCATCTGCAATCATTACTTGAAACTTTAGTGCTGGATATACAAAGCAATTGAGATATTTTGCTAATTTATAATTGTTGAAGCTATGGGTACTACCATAATCAATCAACACTGGTACCTTTTTCTTTTTGATATATCCTTCTATCTTGAGGGTTTGTGGAGTATTGATGTCAACCAATGCATGACATGATAACGTTAGACTAGTCTCTTATAGCTCTAGATATTGTGATGGTTCCAATTCTTAATCTTCTTCCTCTTCATTGTCTATGCAGAATACTCTCTTCTCACTGCATTTATGCCCCTCACTGTACTTATTTTCACAATTGAAAGATAGTCCCTTTTCTCTTATTTCATCCATTTGTTGAGGTGTCAACTTTGTCGGTTTAGGAGAGGTAACATGGTGCTCTCTATAGTTGTTAGTGGCCACCCTTCTAGTACCCATAAAGGGATCTAACAAATTATCCTCGGGAATGTTCTTTACCCTGAGATTGAACTTTTGGAATTGTTGAATGTGCTATGGAATTGGACCTTTTTGTCGAAGATTGATCTAATGAATAAAGAATGTATTTCTCTTAATATCCCCATAATGTGATATCAATTCATCTGCAAAAATGGACCAAGAGATAATATAATTCTTTTTTTTTCACAAAGTCATTGATACCAAAAAAATTGATTATTTTCTAAATATAAGGATGCCATAGGTACCTTTTGTAATCTTGGCGTTTTGTGGATATCAAAGAATTGCTCCATATGGAATATCCATCTTATAGGATCTTTACCATCAAACTTCTTCATATCGATCTTTGGAATGAAGTAGTTCCTTGGTTCGACATTTAAACCTTGACGATATGGATCTTGAAGTGATGAATAATCATGATTATGGGATTCAATCTTTATTTCCTCTACATTTTTCATGATTCCTTTGCAATTTGGTATCTCCTTCAGGGATTCTTTCATATAGAGAATGCAATATCATGGAAGACATGGAATTTTACAATCCTAACGTCTTTTTTTCTATATGCTTTTCCATCTCTTTCCTATTTTCATCCATCTTATTTTTCATGTCATTCTTATTTTCATCCATATTATTTTCCATTTCATCCATTTTATTTTGTATTTGATCTTCCAATTCTCTTTTAAGGTATTATTCAAAATTTGTTAAATCCATTGGTTTCAACATACTAACACTCACTTCATCAACTGGGTTCTTTAATTGGGTTAGCTTGTTATCAATGTCTTCATTTTCTTCGGAAGTCATGTTTGAGTTTTTATGAGGAGTACTGATTTTATTTCTTGTAGAACCCTTTGCCATGTGAAAAAATAATAATGCTTCTAGTTTTCCTCTTTATCACAAATTTTGAATCCAAAAATAGATCTTCCAATAAAAAGTTATGACAATTGTAAGTTATGTACCTTTCAAATCCTTAATTTGGAGTATGACTAGATGGTTGACCTTTGTCTTGATATATCCATGAACTTTGGACCATTCTAAGTCTGAAATTTTGGCATGTAGTACTCTGATATGACTTCATAAACTTTTGAAAATTTCACAGTCTGAACTTTCACTGATAAAAAATTATAGCAAAAATACCAAAATGTTTTGTTTAAGACTAATTCAGGATTAGTAAACAAACCCAACTTCCACGAGATATATCTCACAAATTATAATGATTCAAAATCTAAAAAAAATGTCATGTAATTTGCTATGTCTCCTTAGGATTATGAAAATTTCAAAGCCAGAAACTTAGAAAAAAAGCTACAGAGAAAATTCCAAGCCGACTCTTCTGAAACTGATTTCAAGATTAGTCACAAGCCCTGCCTTAAATGGACTATATATCTGAAAGTATAGCGAACCAAAATCTGAAATTTGGACGAGTTATTAGGAGATGTCTCCTTAGTCTCCACAAAATTTCACTATTTGAAACCTCCTAGAGAAAAAATTATAGTGAAAATCCCAAGGTGACTCGTTTAAAATTGAATTCAAGATGAGTAAAAAACCCCATCGTCTATAGGTTATATATCCGAAAGTATAACGACCCAGAACCTAAAATTTTTACCAGAGGTACCTTGAGATGTCTTCTAAATAACCTCCAAATTTTTCTATATGAAGTGGTCCAGAAAAAAAAGAAGTTATAGTGAAAATGTCAATATGACTTGCTTGAAGAAGCAAAAGCCTAGGATCCAATGCCTTATAAATGACAAAAAGTCAATGAATACAATCCACTTCGAGGGGGAAACCTCATTTTACAATATATCCAATTCAGAATACAATATGAGATGAGAAAAGATCCTCCTAAGACTGGGTCTCCTTGGTGTATATATATAGGAGACAAAGAGTACAATTATAAAGAAAGGGTATAATGAATGGTTCTAGCAGACCTACCGATATAACTTAGCAATGTAATAACTCAATATACATGGCTTTATAAGGGGTTTTATAGTTAACATGGGGCTTTGTCTAGGGCTTAATATTATTCTCCAAGGGAGACCAATTGCTCTCATCTCGTGGGAGGGTGAGGTATGTTTGGCTTGTTAACTATCCACAAATGAGTGATATCTTGTGAGAGGTCAATTGGGTCATCACAGGGAGCATTTGGGTGATAGATAAATGCCTTGTTACATGCCCAAGGATCTTCAAAAGCATAATGGCAATAAATTCATATCGTTCCTTTCTAGGGATGAATCTCCATTTGAAGCATTTCACACATTGGATGGCATATGCCCCAACAATGGGAAAAACCCTTAAAAAAGGTGAAGAAGAATCCTTGGACTTTGAATTGGGTCTCAACATTTTATTATGAGATGATAATGCCTCTAACACTGATGCCATAACTGAAGCTCCTTGCTCGCTCTCATATTCATCAATTAAGCATTTCCTAGAGTGCTAATATGGATCAAGAAAGAAAAGGGTTTGTATTACCTCTATGAGAGAGATTGCGCCCTCTGTGGATTTGGGGTTCCTCCATCATTTTCGCTTCTTACCGTTAATGCTAATGAGAGACAATCACCCTACAACATTTGAATTTAAATTCAAAACAAAGCATCCCATGATGTTAATGATATAGACTATGCTACTGACTTGACTATACCTCAAATGTGCTCTTAATAGTAATTTCATAGAAATACTTGTAAAGCTAATGTTCTATCTTCTATGATCACCATGTATTAATTTGAACAAAGCATTTTTGAAATAGGTCTATCAAAATAGGAGCCAATTACCCTACAACATTTGAATTTGAAGTCAAAACAAAGCATCCCATGGCATTAATGCTGAAGACTATGCTACTAATTCAACTATCCCTCTAATGTGCTATTAATCAAGAAGACATAGAGTTAACATTGGATTAAGGGAGTAAACAAAAGATCATCATCGTAAAATGCAGCCACAATGATGGCATCCAATTACTTACTTACAACCACCCAAACTAACTACATACAATAAGAGTAGTGACATAAGAAATACCAACAAAGAAATAATGAACCTAACGAAATTGCTCCTCACATACATTTTACAAATTCAAGTTATACTCTTCTAGCCTCGTTGAGTTAGTGGACCCGAATTGATCACAAACGTCGATCCCATTAAAATAATCAAAGAATATGCCTTAAATAAATGTGGTGTCTTTTCCTTGGTTTTTTAATTCTATAGTGGGCCCCGCCAGAAAGGGCGATTCAAAATATACAAGGTTAATTCCCGCCAAGCAAACAGCACGGGAACACGGCATGAAAGCAAGGAGCATACTGGGCGAGGTATTTGGCTTGTGGGTTTATGAGAAACCGAAGAAAGACCGGCAACCATGGAGGGTGAGGGTGTCGGCAGAGATAGTGGAAAGGGAAAAGAAAAAGATCAAGATCGAGATCCTCTCAGATATTACACGACAATTACAAGAAAAAGCTAAAACAGAGCTTTGGGATTCTCCTGCAAGCATCTCGTCCGTCTCAAGCCTCCTCGTGCCAAATCGTCGTCCTCCACCCAAAATCCAACAAAAAGAAGCCGTGGAAAGCCAAAACAAACTACTCCAGGAGATCCACCGTTGGGTGTTCTCACCTCCGAGAAGAATTGCAGTCGATATTCTTCAAGAGTGAAAAACAAGGATGTTACTGTGCAAAACACAACAACAGTATTACAGAGCTCATGGCAATAAAAGTCAGCACTCTCATGTTACCGACTCCGCCAAGGTCTCAGAGCCCATCCTTGCTCAGCCCAAAACTCCAAAGGCCGCAGATTTCGATCTTTCAGAGAAGTAATTTCTCTATCTGCTATTGTATTTCTACCTGGGTGTTTTTCTCTCTGCCAGATCGGTGATAGGCATGTTTGTCTGATTTTGTGTGTATTAGGTATGCAGTACTGGCAGAGCTTTTCGATTCCATGGAAGCTGCCATCAGATTGCTCCGAATCCGCAAGACAGTCGGCAGTTTTCCCAACATCTGCACCCAAGTCCAACGAATGACGCATACGTAAGCAAACCGATTATTCCATAAACTGAATCACAGTAGTATATTTAGAGCTACTTCTTTAGTAGATCTGTAGGTCAATGGGAGAAATAGAATATTCAGATTTAGGGTCTCTTCTTGCATAATGAAGGTATTTTTCAGCAAAATTGTGCTTCCAATGCTCCACTTGGGGTCATTTTTGGAGACAGATGGATGATTAGGCATTCAGAAGCAACTGGGTCACCATAAGTTTTTCTGGTTTTTTCTTCTTGCAGAAACGACAATGCCAGGCCAGTTTTAATGGAGAAGCCACTTTCTTCACATGGGTAAATTCGCAACATCTAGATCAGATCCAACAATATAGATTTAAGTGTTGATGTTAGTAGTTGCATCCGTCAAGTACTTCCCCATTGGATTGCATTGGCTTGTGTCTATCATGTGGAAAAATGGTCGAAAAGCCTAGTGTGAGTTTACTTTAGTTAAAAATAATTAATTAAAGTAAAAGTGTTTTTATTAATGAGTTGAATTATTTAAGGAAAGTGCGCAAAATAATTAGCATGAAATCTAAACATGCAAATCTTAAGTGAGTGTGAGAAGTAATTTCAACAATGGATCACTTTGGAGATTAGAAATAGATTATAACTCATGATTATAAAAGCAAGACTAGGGTGAAGGAGGAAGACACTTGACTCACACTTATGAGAGACCAAGGTCGAGGATAGCAAATGACTTTTGCTAGTGTGAGGAGTGTAGAAGCAAAGAAAGACTTTTGCTTACACGAGAGTGAGTAGATTTTACTGGTTGGGTGAAGAGATTTCATCCAAGTGTTGATGCAGAGAGGGTTGGATCACAAAAGATCGTGATTCAAGATCTTGGATAGATGGAGAAGGAATTACATCTAGAGATCATACAGGTCAAAGAGGAGAGAGAGAAAAGGTAGTCGTACGTGGGTTTCAGAGGATTGAAGCCACATGAAAAGAGTGTGTCGTACGAAAGTTTTACGTACATGTACGTAGGTCACATAAGAGATAGTCACGTATGAACATGGGTTAGCTGAAGGTCAATCACAGATACGTCGAAAGCATGCTATTCAGGGGCTGTACGACATAGCAAACTTGACCAGGTTTGTCTGTAGTTGTATTTCTCTTAGTGGGACATTTTTCCTATGACGAGAGCTTTGATTTGATCTTAATAAAAACATATCTTAGGATTGGTTTTCCCTCTAAGGTTTTTCCAGGGGTTTATACCCGAAAATATTGGTGTCTTGTGTGTGAGATTTTGGTTTCCTAGTTTATGCTTTTGTTGCATGCTTAGTTGATTACTCAACCGTGCTTTTAATAGATAAAGTGATTTTATTTTGAGCTAATTGATGGGTGTTGGGTAGAGGAATCTCAACATGGTATCAGAGGATACCAAGGGTTGTTAGAGAATGATCAACATGGTATTAGAGCCTAGTATCTGAAGGGAGGAAATCAAGAGCATAGATCTCAGTAGTTGTAAGAAGATCTTGACAGATCTATAACCAAGAGGTGGAAATCAAAGGACAAATTTCAGGAAAACTACAAAACTGATGCAAAACAAGGATTTTTGCATGTGTACGCAAGTCACAGTGGTGACAACCGCGTACATACGTGGTCATAGAAGGGATAGTCGTGTACATACACAGGTCACAATGTTGACAGTTGTGTACCAGATAGTATAGGGGCAGTTTCAACAGAGGGTTATCAGATCAGATCTTAGAAATGACAACTGGATTGCAATTTGAGGATAGGTTGGATGGGGTTTCCAACTACAGTCCTTGGAAGGAGAGAATCATGTTGGTGTTGATGGAGAACGAGATCTACTAATTTGCTAATACTCAGATAACTCCACCAACAAATGCGACAGATCTGGTCTTCCATAATCAAAAAGATGTGAAAGCCATACACATCATTCTAGATGGAGTGAAGGATCACTTGATCCCTCATTTATCAGAGAAGAAAACAACTTGAAACATGTGGGAGGTTTTGAAGAGCTTATTTCATAGCAAGAATGAGAATTGTGTAATGGTGCTGAGAGAGAAGCTCAAGGACACATAGATGACAGGATCAGATACGATGACAAGTTATCTCACCCGGATCCGACAGGTTCGAGATGCATTGGCTGCAATTGGGGAGATAGTGGATGATTCAGAGTTGGCGAGGACGATGCTCAAGGGCTTCAAGAAGTAGTGGACACCGTTCATCAAAGGAATCGTGGCACGAGAGAAGCTCCCAGATTGGTCAAGGTTGTGGGATGACTTCGTTCAGGAGGAACTTCGAGATGGAAATCTGAATGGAAGTCGGCACAAGAATGATGATGAGAACCTTGATCTTGCTAGTCATGCAAGAAAGGACAAGTTCAAGAAGATTGCCAGTGGAGAGTCTACCACTCAAGATGGCAAGAAGAAGGACATGAGAAAAGTTAAGTGCTTTGCATGTCACGAGTTTGGACATTATGCAGGTCAATGTTCGCATGAGAAGAAGGGGAGGGAATGAAGTTTTTCAAGAAGTTTGAACTTTGAACAAAGAGAGTTCTCACTTGTTTCCCATACTTCCTTGGGCACCATATCAGCTAGTGCATGGTTGATAGATAGTGGAGCCATGTGTCATATGACAGGAGCACGAGAGATGCTTGAGAGCTCCACAGAGTCTGACTCATAGATGCATGTGGAACTTGGTAAGGGGACCAAGCATGTAGTGAAGGGGTCTGGAACAATATCGTTTCAGTTGGAATTAGGAAGCACATTGAGAGTGACGAATGTGCTATGGGTGCCAGAATTCAAGAGGAGTGTGATCTCAGTTTCATTAATTGAGAAGAAGGGATTTGACGAAGCATTCCAGGATGGAAAGGCGTTGATGAAGCCCAGAAGATCTAGATCAGACAAAGGAATTGTCTTTGGAGTTAGAGAGAGCAACTTGTATAGGCTAAAGGGCTAGCCTATGTGAGCAGTGGCAAGTAGCAAAGTGGCAGAAAACAAGGAGTAGGTGGCTTCGAAGGTTGAGCAACTCAGAGGGAGTCCACCTTCAGGTTCAGGTGGGAAGGAGCAACCTTCCAAGTTTGTCGAGAAGGCGTCATGGTACGAGATGGCCATGGAGGATGCTTAGGAGCAAGAAGCTTCTAGGGGCATATTCAGAGGCAGTGAGTCTTCAGAGACAGGTCAGATCATGATGACAAGGATAACTTCTGTGTCAGAGTGAACAACCAATCAAGTGGATTGGAGAGTAGGCATGGTAGCGGATATGGTAGTGAAGATAGAGCCAACTATGGGGTGGAGAAGTACGTTCCTCGCTAAGAGGGAGTGTTGATGTTAGTAGTAGCATCGAACATGTACTTTTGCATTGACTTGTGTCTAACATGTGGAAGTCGTCGAAATCAAAGTGTGAGTTTACTTTAGTTAAAATGAATTAATTAAAGTAAAAGTGTTTTTATTAGCAAGTTGAGTTATTTAAGGAAATTGCTAAAAGTAATTAGCATGTAATCTAAGCATGTAAATATTAAGTGGGTGTGAGAAGTAATCTCAACCATGGATCACTTTGGAGATTAAAAATAGATTATAACTCATAATTATAAAAGAAAGGCTAGGGTGAAGGAGGAAGACACTTGACTTGACACTTGTGTGAGATACACTTGTGAGAGACCAAGGTCGAGGATAACAAAGAAGGACTTTTGCTAGTGTGAGGAGTGTAAAAGCAAAGGACTTTTGCTTACACGAGAGTGAGGAGATATTGGTTTAGTGAAGAGATTTCATCCAAGTGTTGATGCAGAGAGGGTTGAATCACAAAGGAATGTGATTCAAGATCTTGGATAGGTGGAGAAGGAATTTCATCTAGAGATCATACAAGTCAAGGAGGAGAGAGAGCAGAGGCAGTGGTAGGTGGGGGTTTCAGAGGATTGAAGCCATAGGAAATGGGTGTGTTGTACAAAAAATTTCGGTACATCTACGTGGGTCACAAAAGAGACAATCATGTATGTACGCGGGTCAGCTAAAGGTCAATCACGTATACCTCAAAAAGCATAATGTTCAGGGGTCGTACGACAAAGTAGACTTGGTCAGGTTTGTTTGTAGTTGCATTTCTCTTAGTGGGTCATTTTCCCTGTTACGGGAGCCCTTATTTGACCTTAATAAAATCATCTTATGACTTGTTTTCTCTCCGGGGTTTTTCTAGGGGTTTATACCCGAAAATATTTGTGTCTTGTGTGTGAGATTTTGATTTCCTACTTTATGCTTTCACTGCATGGTTAGTTGATTACTCAGTTGTGCTTTTAGTAGATAAGGTGATTTTATTTTGAGCTAATTGTCGGGTGCTAGGTAGGGGAATCTCAACATGGTATCAAAGGATATCAAGGGTTGTTAAAGAATGACCAACATTAAGCTAGGATATAGTTATTCAGTAAATATAATTGACCTCTTGAAATTGGTGCCAAACAGATATGTAATATCCCTAGTTTTAATTCCCGCAAATTATAATGTAATTGTATAAATATGAATTAGGCTGGTGAGCTGATATGTTGGGGCGAAGAGCTTGTATTGATTAATATGGTTGAGGGCCAAACAATGTATTATGTACATTGAAATGATTAATAAAAGTAGTAATCAATGGTTGCGATACGAGAGGGATAAAAGCGATGGGGGGCTATGATTCCACAAGAGAGAGGGGTCCTAGGGGAAGATATTCATGGGTATTAATCCAACCCACATTCCTGAAATTATTATCGTTGTGTATAACCTTCTATTTGTTGTTGAGTGTTCCCAAATCCAATTATTAAACTCATGTAAGAGGGCAGTTGTGAGGAGTCACATCCCATAGTTATTGGGATCATGGAGTTGAAGTACAATCATCTTTGGGAATAGTGAGAGTCAAACAAGAAAGGGAGAAGAATGGAAATCCGTATGAAAAAGGAAGACAGTTTTTACATGCATATTTTGGGCAGCAAGAGAGGAGTTGAGTGTTGGGAAGAGCACTAAACATGTTGTGCTTGAAGGCAACCATTATTGGGATGTGTTTTATGTTGGAAATGTGGCTTGTGTGCCTGTAAAAACGAGTTGTAAGCTTGTAGTGCATTTCCTGTTGAGGAAATGGCTCAAGAGCCTTGTGAAGGTTGTTGTGAGCACTCCTGAAGTAGCTGAGAGTTCTTGGAGTCCCCACTTGAGAGAGTTTTGTCCAATTGAATGCACTGAAATCCTTGATAAACAACTGGTACAAATCGAGGGATAGTCAACAGTGAAGGGGATACATTCCTTGGGTTGTGCAGGTTGTGGGGAAGATAGTTGGTGGATTGGAATTGTTGTTGGAGTTTGGAATCCGAGTTTTTGGATTGTTGATTGTGGAGAGTGGACAACCGAGAGGGTCAGATCTTCTTGTGGACTCATAGCCTCAGCTCGGGGGTGGCCTACTGTTGAGATTTGGAACAACATTGCCTATGGCTGGGAGGTTCATCCCTCGTACAAAACCAATTGGTTAAACTTTATAAACAAATAAGTGTTCTATTGTTTTATTATGATTATTCTACTGCATAAATGAATATTTGAATTTTGTATGTGTTTGTTGGATGCATTCACATTTTTATAAATGTTATTAAATGCATGGGTAAATCTGTTGATATTATGGTAGTTGTGGGAGGTATTAACCTCCATGTGTAACCTCTGACAAGACTAGAATATTCCCGAAAGGAAGAGAAACCCTAAAACGTTGGATAATAACCCTAGGAGACAAGTCAGCTCAAGAGAATATTTATTATTAAGTTATTAGCCCCCATGAAGAGAAATCGACCCAGTTAGGTGAATTGGAGTAGTATAAATAGAGGGCACTAGAGCTCATTTATACACACTCTCTCTCACAACTACATAAGAC
This sequence comes from Picea engelmannii, assembly GCA_009831015.1. Taxonomy (NCBI): domain Eukaryota; kingdom Viridiplantae; phylum Streptophyta; class Pinopsida; order Pinales; family Pinaceae; genus Picea; species Picea engelmannii. Next base: position 762,123 of record ML793959.1, read on the forward strand.
CAGTAGTGTGCAAGTCTGAATAGGAGTTGCAGTTGCAGCTGCTGCAACTGATATTTTCTGTTTTGGCTTGGACTTTCTCTTTGGTTATGGTTTGGACTTTCTTCTTGGTACGCTAGCTCTAGAGAAAGGTACGCTACCTTGATTGGCTATCGGTTCTAGGGTTTGCTTCCAGAATTATTCTCTCTGTCAAGGTTAAGGTGCTCGGGGGTGGCCTTTCTGCCTATGGTTGGGTGACAATATTGCTATATTGTCTATGGTAAAACGAGCACACCTATTATTCTAACAGGTTATGGGCCCACATTATCTTCGAACAATCTAACTGTTGGAAGATAGATTGGGAGGATTTGCTCAGTTACAGTTGCAGTCAAAGTTTTGCTGCAAAAACGAAACCCTAACCCTCTTGTTAAGGCACCTTAAGTGAAGAGATTGACCTAATTTCTGGATAGCCTAGTGCACCCTAGCCTAGCGCACCTCCTGGTACTCTCAGCAAGCCAAGACATCAAGTTTGAGTTTTTGGTCAAAGTCAAAGGTTGACCAAGTCAAAGCAATAATGACTTACTCTATGAAGTCAGAAAACAAGTTAGAAGGGGATTCTAACTTCAAAGCATGGAAGACAAGGATTAACCTCATCCTTGCCAAGAATAAAGTGTTGGATCTCGTGAAAGGTAAGATCATGGAACCACAATTTGAAGCGGGAAAAGAGAAGGAACCTCAGAACGTTGCATTTACGGAGAATTTCAAGGACAATGACATCAATGCTATGAGCATCATAGTGGACTCTGTAAAAGACCACTTGATACCTTACATTTATCATCTTGACTCATCTAAGAAGATGTACGATGCCCTAACTAACCTCTTCTCGGTCAAAAATATTGGATAGGTATTGAGTCTGAAGAATGAGCTCTGTGACATGAAAATGAATGATGATAGCATAACACCATACTTTGTGAGAATCTCTCAGTTAAGAGATCAACTACAAGCTATTGGAGAAATCATTTCAAGGAACCGGTAAATATAGTACTCAACAACCTTCCCAAGACATGGGATGCATTTTCTGCAAGCATGAACACAAGAAAGGAGTATCTCACATTTGAAGAACTTTGGACTTGCTGTGCACAAGAAGAATCAAGGATTAGCACAAAGGAGAAATCCCAAAAGAAATATGATGATCAAGCCTTCACAACAAAATTCAAGAATTTCAGGAATAAGAAGAAGTTTAGTCAAGGTAACAATATTCTTCTATAACATAGTTCTTGTACATACCATGTTTACATAGTCCCTGTACATATCATGCATATATATTTCTTAGAAGATAAGATGATCAATGAAACAATACCTATGGATGAATAACAAGATAAGGATTTCTATGACTACAAGTCAAGTAATGTACAT
>ML793960.1:0-17308 GCA_009831015.1 Picea engelmannii
TCATCAGGTTTTGAAGGCACTCGAGAAAACCCCATTATCCTAAATGATAAACCTCTTATTGTTGACAATTCTCAAGAACATAGCATGGAAACTAAATTCCTAGTTGGAGCTTTTAGAGAAGATGGTCCTCACCTTCCTTAGGCATAATGTTTGTTTTATCTTGTCTTTTTTAATAAGCATGGATAGTCATAAACATGATATAATCTTTTTTTGTTAAGATAATCATGAATATTTATGATGAATTTCTTCTAATAGGGGTTTTGATTTTCCATGATAAACTCCTATAAAAAAAAAAAGTTGTAATTTTTCTATACATATAATATCAATAATATAAAAATTTAGCGACTATTTTTACCTTAAAAAACTAATATTAACATTTATTAATTATATTTTTATTTTTATTTTATAAAATATAAAAATAATTTACAATAAATTATATTCAATGAAGGTAAAGAGTGCAATTCCATGTTAATGATTTTCTTCTCTCCTTATCTCTTTCCATTGTTTTTATCCAAAGTGACACAAATTGTATTAAATAGGGATTATATAATTTATTGTTACATAGCTCACCACTTTTAAGTTTGACTAAGCAATCTCTTTCCGTTGTTTTTATCCAAAGTGACACAGATTGTATTAAAAAGGGATCATATAATGTAGTTTGACTAGGCAATAAAGTAAGGTGATTTGGAGTATAAGTTAAGTGAGATAGTTATTTAATGTTTTTTTTTAAGTTACATCATCATGTGTTCATTTTTAAACATTGAATATTATCAAATCTCTTTTTGAGTATTTGTAAGTGCATGCGGATACACTTGAGTCGGCTACACTTCTAAAGAAAGGTGCAAAAGGTGAATCCTCAACAGGACATTTAAGGAACCCTCACTTAAACCTTTCACATCTAGGGGTTCGGAAGAGAGTGTGGAAGCCTAATAAGAAAATTCAGAGGATGGTATTGGGGGCGGATGTGGGTCTTGAAGAGACCTGCATACTAGCACTAGCACTGTGTGGGTTGGTAGGGTGACTTTCCTAAGTGGGTCTTGAAGATACCTGCAGACTAGCACTGTGTGGGTTGGTAGGGCGATTTTCCTACTCCTATCTTGCGGATAGTCCAATCACATAATGGGTGCATAAAATGTGGACCCCTATTCTCGGGTATGCTCTGGAGATACTCTATCTCACTAAAGGGTGGATGGGTTTCATTTGAAAAACCCTGGAGGATGTCAATATTCTATTAGACAGATTCTGGGTTCTGGGAGGGATCACTCTAATGCTGAAAAGGTGGAGGGTGGCCTTTGACCCCTTAACAAAACATTTCCAACATAGGCATCTTTGGGTTCTATTGCCGAGACTCCCTATCCACTTCTGGAATGAGGGGGCTTTGAAGGCCATAGGGAACGCTCCAGGTCGATTTATTTCTCTCGATACATCAACCCTGACAAATTCAACAAGGAAAGTGGGTCGGATATTGGTTGAAGTAGAAATTCATGAAGGGCTCCCGGAGTTACTGGATATAGAATGGAGAGGCTGACATACTAAACAACGCTTAGATTATCAAGGGATCCCTTTCAAATGTAGTTGGTGCCACTGTATAGGCCATCATCGACGAGACAGCACTGGCAAAGTTATGGAGGAAAAATCCGAAGATACCCTCCTTCAAGAAGATCCTTTGGAATACATGAATGAAGTGGATTCTTTGGGCGACGTGACTTTCCACAGTGTAGCTAAGCCTGAGTTCCCTTTGGAACTGACTCATTCTCTCTTGGGTAAGTTAAAAATTTTCTGCCCTTCACTCTTTTCCTCATTATCTGTGTGGGAAAAAGAAGCTTTAGAAACCTCTCGTTGGTTATTACACTATACTTTGGCTTCCTTTGGGGTTACCAAGGGGGGTCTGGGCCTACCGGGAACTACTAAAAAGCCTTTGCTTCCATCAAATGAAGCGAGCATGACACCCAACCTTGCCATCAACCACCTTGCTTCTTTTGTTTCACCTTTTCCTCCCAGCCTACCCACAGGGACACCTCAACTTCCAGTCACCCAAGTGGATGATCTGAGGGGTTCAGTTGCGACTCCCAACCCTCCACTTCCTGTGCTAAATGAGTCTTTATTGGAGCCTGGATTTCAAGAACCTGAGGAAGATGAGACATCCCTTAATACGGTACTTGAGTCACTGTTACCGTATATTAGGGATAATAAAGAAGTCGTTAAGATTCCAACCTATTTGGGGAAGAAGCATATTGACCCTGCAGAGTCTTCAAACGCTACTAGCTCCAAAATTTTGCTGACAAGGGAAGGGAAAGACTACGCATGGTCGAGGGGATTAGGCATTGAGCTCTCACCAATCAAAACGAGAAGTTGTCGAAAAATATTGTCACAAAATTATGTAAAGATTTCAGAGTCAGCTCCTTCCTCTAGTGACACTGGGCCTCTTAGAGCATTGAAAGCCCTGGCAAGGGCTAAGTAATGTTATTGCTCTCCCTAAATGTAAGAGGGATTGGAGAAACCCTCAAAGTTGCTTCCTTATGTCGCCTATTGGGCCTCACCCGACCTGAAATTATTTTTCTTCAAGAAACTTTGGTTTCTGCTCAGAAAGCAAGGGACTTTTTATTTAATTTGCAACTGTCTTGGGCCATTTGTTCGGTTAATTCTATGAGTAATTTTGGAGGATTGTTAGCCACGTGGGATCCAAACTTCTTTGACTTGGTTCCTTATCTCACGGTGGGTGGTATTTTGTTAACATGTAGGAATCTAATAAATAAAAGGGAGATTGCATTGCTTAATATCTACGGACCATGCACAAATCGGAAGATTTTCTGGCACTCTTTGGAAGGCAACGACATTTTATCCATAAAAAACTTGATTATGGCAGGCAATTTTAATATCATACTCTCGCCATAAGAGGCATGGGGCGGAGCCCGGGATGGTATCATTGATGATTACTATACTGAATTATTCACTTCAAAAAGATTAATTGACATCAAACCAACAAAGTTGGTACCCACTTGGAGAAATGGTCACCTTGGTCAGGAAGCGATCTCAAGGAGATTAGACAAGGTATTAGTCTCAGAGGATCTTCTAATTGAGGTCAGCATGTACAGGTCTTGTGTAGAATTCCCATACATTTCCGACCATGCTCCAGTTCTTTTACAGTTGGAATTATTGACGACATTAAAGATCTATCCCTTCAAATTTAATGATCAGTGGCTCAATGAAAAGGATTTTGTTGATATTGTTACAAAAGTTTGGCTAAACCCCGTTTATCTAGCTGAAAGGGGCAAACAAAAGAGAATAGTGTGGAAGCTTCAAGATCTGAAAAAGTTTACAAAAAGCTGGATAAAAGAGAAGACGACTAAAAGCATAGCTAAGCTGAAAATGATTTTTGGCACAAGGGCAGACCCAAGGTTCAACGCTACAACAATGCACCAACAAAAACCTAACTACTGGCCCTTTCGGCAACACCTGCGAAGTAGATGAAGTCTCACCCGTGGTAGAGGCAGGGGTGGTTGCAGGACTCAGATGTATGCAACCTTCGCTGGGACACAAATCTATGATTCTAACACTTAACGGAGCACTTAGCACCGACATTTCATCAATATTTAACCATTATCTACTCCGCAGATAAAACAGAGCATCGTAGCATTCATTCAGATCTAATGTACCTAATTAATTAGCATAGAGAGATAGATTAGATCTAGCAGATTCAAGCATTAAGCACACTCACATAGGTCATATCTAACATCCATACGCATCGTTAGCAAAAAGCATAAACAGATCTATCTATCTGTATCAAAGCACTTAGCAAGTAAAGACATAAACACATCAACACATAGCACAAAGCATAACTCAACATGTACGTGGTTCACCCCCTCCCTAGGGCTACATCCACCAACTCTTCTCTCTTCTATTATCTTATGTCAATCAGTTACATGCACAGAGCCGCAAAACCCTACTCTGCATAGGACAACAGATATGTGCACTTCGCTAGATACTCCTTCCCCGAGTTACGTTCAGCACAAAGCCTCCTCTCGATCTCTTACGGTCTCTTGCACTTAGCCTTGCAAGTATTACATAGTATGTATAGAGCACTTACAATCCTTCGATCACATAGATTGATCACCACTACTTTCTACATTGCCTAGCTTCTATATATATATATATATATTACAAAAGTGGGCCTAAGCATGGGTAAATCCATGGGCTGACATTCCCATACCCGTTACATAATCCCAAAACCCAAATATCCCTAAAAATGGTCTGATATCCCATGATCTCTGCTTCGTCTTGCGCTCTGCCTTCTACAGCCTGTCGAAGTCCCAAAAATAGGTCAACATGACCAAGGATCTCCCAAAACTTGGTCAAGGGCCAACAGGCTCCCAACACTCACCTGTGACTCATCCCGAGTCACTCTGGTCTGACTAGTTCTACTTCAAAAGCCTCGAGTTGCTTTGACTTGTTGTTGTGCCACGACCTCTTGTTCATCGAACTCTTGGATGACTGCATCGTTGATAGGTCCTTCTAGGCATTGTTCAGCTGCACTGACAACCTGCTCCAGTTCTTCTCCTTAGCCTTCGAATTTTGTGAAACATTGGTAAGCCTTATCTTGTACAGGTTGGAGCCACTTAGTTACTTCCATAATATGCTCTGGATAGTGTGGATCTGTTGTTTGGCAGTGCGTTTCTCTTGGGATCACTTCATTCTTTCCACAGCTGACAGGGGCTTCAACTGCGCCTGTATTGTCTTTGCATGTTGCTTCACTTCCTAGAGTTGTGACTTTAGTGCCTGCAATTATGAGTTCTCGATGAGTTTCTCATACATCTGGGCACTGTGATTACTCAATTACTTGCATTCCATGGCAAGAGATTTTATCCTTTCAACTGCGCTTCAGGTGGTTGCTTCTCTTTGATCCCTTACATCCTGCAGAGTGTCGGGCACTATGCGGAACTCTAAGTCTGCTATGCGTTGTTGTAGCTACTGGATAGCTTCTGTGAGCTTCTCTACTTGATGCATGACTCAGTCCTCTACCTTTAGTTCTAAGACTGTCACAGAGAAAAGCGCGTTGTTAACCGCTTCTTTCACTTCGAGTTGATCTTCTTGCAACTGTTCTTTTCCTTGTTGCATTTGTGCTTTTTCTTCGTCGAACTTCGTTTGGAGAGAAATCTTTTCCTGTTCTGTAGCACTGTGTTGTTCTACAAGTATGCCTTGTATTTTCTTCAAGGCCTAGGTGGCTTGTTCTGTTTCTTCTTGTGCCTGTCGAAGGTGAGCTTCGACTGTATCAACTAATCGGTGGAGTTGGATTGTCTCATCTCTGAAATCTAGTTCTCCTGAGGGTAGGGGCGCAATAGAGACTACGCGACTGGACTGAAGGGCTTGCTATATCCATCGTAGTTCGGCTTCAATTCTGTCATACATTTCTTCCTTCTTGGCTTCTTGTTTCTCTGCTATTTCCAGTGAAGCATCGTTCAGGGCTGCTATGATGAAGTCAAAATCATCAAAGGTGAGGACAGTTTTCATATTGGTCATGGAGGATTTCAGTTTCTTCTGGGAAGAAGGTTTCAGGGAAGAAGCCTTCCTCTTCTTCAGGGGATCAACCTCGTCTCTGGATGGTGTTACTTCATCTAAATTCTGTTCAGTTTCTACTTCGTCATCACCCCCTCGATCAGGTGACACTGAAGAAGTCTTTCCTGAGGCGCTGCTTATATCTTGGACCTCTTAAGTCTTCTTCCGTCTACTGGTTCCAGGTGTATTCTGTTATTTTTGAGTGTCCTATGGGCTGTCAAGATCATATATCTCTGCAGGGTTGGTGGGGATAAGGAGGTCAGTGGACCATTCCTTAGTGATCTCCTCAAGGTATTCTTCTGTAATTTTATAATATGGCTGGATGTTCTCTTTATGTTCATCTGCTCGCGTTGTAATGTAGATGAAGTGTCGATCTGCACTAAACTTCATCAAAGGTCAGAATCTCTATAAGGTGTTCGGAGTCATACGAGGCTCAGCTTCGAGCTGGAGGTATTATGTATGAAACACAACATTCGACTGCCATTGTTTGTTCATATCATTTGAATACCAAAGGGTAGTGAACTTCGCAGCAAGCAGTTCGAACGGCTTTATATCCGGGAAGGTCGCACCTTCTGGCATCTCCCAGGCAACAAAGGAGATGAGTATCAGGAGCCAGCTGAAATGAAATTCATAACCATGATCCTGTGCTTCTCGATAGTCTAGTTCCAACTGATTAACTAGGTACTTCTCCCATTTCATCTGTAGGCCTTCTGCACACTTCCCTGCGAGGTTAATGACAAAGTCGGTGACTTTTGTAGGTCGGTTTTTCCTTACTAATTTTCTAGCTATTAGTTGGCATGCTAGGTGCACTACGCCACTTTGGATGGAAGATAACTTGTAGCCTCTTGTCCCTTTCTCAACATCGTTGTATGTATCCTTGATATTCTGTGCTAGTGCGCGATCTGTGGCTTTTCCTGGATAAAACTCCTGCAGGTCAGGTCCTTGCATACTTAGTCCTGTGATCCTATGGATCAGTGTTGGGTTGACTATAATACGGCGGTCTAGCCATAGGCATCCGCCATGGTAACATGAAATTAACAACTTGACACAGGCATTGACTTCCTGGTGTCTACCGAAGTGTGGGATCTTCATGACATTCAGTAGGGTGGACTGTGTGAGGTTCATTTTCCATGACTAGGGAATTATGTTCGAGTTCTTTCCCTTCGTCCTGGTTAGGTATTTGTATGGGGCGAGCATACCAAAGATCTTGCGATCTTCGAGGTTGAAGTCACTGAACTTCAATGCTACAATCTTGTCCTGCTAAACTCGAACTGCGTGTATCCCCTTCGGGAGGTACGCAGTGACTATGGTGTACTCAAAATCTCTTGGTACACTATCAATATTTACTGCATCAACCAGGGGTAGAATATATTTGGGCAATATGGTCGGAATTAGCTTCGCAATTGCTAGGTCATCTTTGTGCTTGGTTCTCTTCTCCGCTGATGTCTGGGACGGTTCGTTTCCACAAGTAGTCGATGAAGAGGCTTGCACTGTTCTCATCGATGAAGCTTGTACACCTGCAGACATCAAAATTACTCTTTATGTCATGAAGTCGATGAGAACTTCCTTGAAAACTTCCTCTGTAGCAGTGAACTCGTCCGACATACACGCTCCGGGTTGGAAATCTCGGGTTCGAGGAGTAATTTAGACACTGTAATGGGATGGAAGGCAATAGCAGAATGATCATTGTGCAAAACCAACGAGTTTGTGGACTCAAATTCACGATTAGAAAAAGTGTTCTCGGTGCATGGCACAGAGGAATAAATAGATAACTTGGCAATGAATCTCTTGCAATGGGCGATAAGCCTTCATTAACTCTATTATTTCCGTTACGGTGCAGTCGAACGGTCTGGTGGTGAACCATAAATTCCTTTCTACCCATTTGGGGGGGACAACCTAATGGTTATACTGTTCCCAATGACTATATTGCTTTGCCATGGCGAAGTGCCATGTGACATTGTTCTGTTATTCCAACGAAGTTCCAATTTTGCAAATTTTCCTTCTACGAAGTTCCCTCTGGGACCTTTTGTAACTTGTCAATCTTAGCTCTCTTCTTACTTAGCTTTCTGGCCTTCTTCCCAGTGAGCTTCATCTCGGTATTCCTTTTTCCATTCTGATTCTTATCTTCTTTTGACATAGTTGCTTCGTGTTGTTGAGATTCTTTCCTAAGATTCAAGGGTAATAATTCTTCTTTATCTGGAGTGGGTACTTCAGTCTTCTGTGGGTCCTCTAATGTTCTTGAAACGTTGACATCCAAGTCTCTCGTGTTAAATAGCTTCGATCTATTCTTCTATTCTTAAATCAAGTGCATGATCCTTCTAGTCATGAAATCTTTTAACTCTTACTTCTTCTGCTCTAAAACTTATTCTTCCTTCCTTCTGGCCTGATCTCTTTTAATCCAAGGCTTTCCTAGTAACATAGCAAATGGTGCCTTGTCCTCGGTAAATTTGATGATCTCAAAATCTTCCTTTTTCGAAGTTCCATTGACATTCATAGATATCTGGGTGATCTTTCCACATAGGTTTTTCAGCTTTCCTTTAAATATCCCTATTTCTCCCAATGAAGGAGTCATAGCAGGCTTTCCTAGAATTTCCCAAGTTCTTTATGTCATAATATTCACTTGTGTTTCTTCATCCAGAACACAGTCGATGTCAAAGTCTCCTATTCTTGCTTCAATGCATTCTTTTCCTTTGAATATCTCTGATAAGATGACATGTTGGTGGTCATTCAAGGTTTCTTTCATCTGTAGCAATACTTTATGGGGTTCTTCCATAATCTTAGTTTCTGGAACTGCCTTAGGTTTTTCTTGTCTTATGTTCATTCCTTCAAGCTTAGCAAGCATTCTAGGGAAATCCAATACTTCATGGTCCATAGCTTTGCAAAAAAGACAACTAGATCCTCTGTCAGGGCATTCCTTAGCAAGATTTCCCGATCTTCTGCCACTGTAACAGAGGGTTAATCCTCTTTTTCTTTTAAACGATCCCCAACCTTTCCTGTACTGCGCGCTAGGATCATGATAGCTAACCTGCAAACATTTCTTTCTAGGATCCTGCATCCACTTGTTAGTCCAAAAATTCCTTCTATGCATAGGTATAACATATCTTTCACTATTATTATTAGATCAACTCATATGAAATCTTCTTTCATCTATCAATGCCCTATTTTTCAAGCTAGGACAAAATCTATCAAACATACCTAGATCCATACTTTAGAAAAAAAAAAATCCACTTATCTTACTTTTATAGAGCACAAAGCTTCCAGATTTAAAACTTTTCACTATTCTTACCTTTATCAGAGAACAGAGCTTCCAGATCTTACCTCTTTTCTTCACATATGACCTCTTTTCTTGGCACAGAGCTTCATAGGTCAAGTAGAATGTTGCGCACTAGGGCAACAGATCTACGCACAAAGCTTTCACAGTTTCAGGTTTAATTTTTGCACAAAGCTTCTTCTTCCTTAGTTCCCAGCAATCATAGTTTCAAGTCCTGACAACGGAACCATTTGTTGGCACAGGGGCAGACCCAGGTTTCAATGCTACAATAATGCACCAACAAAACCCTAATTACTGACCCTTTCGGCAACACCTACGAAGCAGATGAAGTCTCACCTGAGGTAGAGGCAGGGGTGATTGTAGGACTCATATGTCTGCAACCTTTACTGGGACACAGATCTGTGATTCTAACACTTAACAGAGAACTTAGCACCGATATTTCATCAATATTTAACCACTATCTACTCCGCAGATAAAACAAAGCATCGTATCATTCATTCAGATCTAATGTATCTAAGTACTTAGCATAGAGAGATAGATTAGATCTAGTAGATTCAAGCATTAAGCAAATTCACATAGGCCAGATCTAACATCCATACGCATCATTAGCACAAAAAATAAACATATCTATCTATTTGTATCAAAGCACTTAGCAAGTAAAGACATAAACACATCAACACATTGCACAAAGCATAACACAACATGTATGTGGTTCACCCCCTCCCTGGGGCTACGTCCACCAACTCTTCTCTCTTCTATTATCTTCTGTCAATTAGTTACATGCACAGAGCTGTAAAACCCTACTCTGCATAGGACAGGAGATCTGTGCACTTCGCTAGATCCTCCTTCCCTGAGTTATGTTCAGCACAAAGCCTCCTCTTGATCTCTTATAGTCTCTTGCACTTAGCCTTGCAAGTATTACATAGTATGCATGGAGCACTTACAATCCTTCGATCACATAGATCGATCACCACTACTTTCTACATAGCCTAGATTATATATATATATATATATATATTACAAAAGTGGGCCTAAGCATGGGTAAACCCATGGGCCGACATTCCCATACCCTTTACATAATCCCAAAACCCAAAAATCCCTAAAAAGGGGCTGAGATCCCACGATCTCTGCTTCGTCTTGTGCTCCGCCTTCGACAACCTGTCGAAGTCCCAAAAATAGGTCAACATGACCAAGGATCTACCAAAACTTGGTCAAGGGCCAACAACGATTGAAGTATAAATTAAAGATATTATCAAATATTTAAGTGGAGACCCTACAAATGAAGGAGTAGTGGATACACTTCGACAATTGGAATTTGAAAGAAATGAGATATTAAGGAAAGAGGAATGGCATTTACGCAACAGGGCACTGTGGCTGGACAATGGTGACAACAACACCAAGTAATTCCATAAATTCGCAAGAAATAACAGAGTTAAGAAACATATCTGGGAAATCATAAAGGGCGACAAAGAATATGTCACGGATCATGACTCCATTAAAGATGAAGCTGTGTTGTTTTTTAAGAAGTTCTACAGGGCGATGTCCACACTGAACATAGTTGAATAATGTAAGATGTTAGAGTTCTATCCACAAATGACTAATGATGCAGAATCTAGCTCTCTGTACATTCTAGTTTCACTGGAGGATTTGAAAATTGTTCTCTTTCATTTTAAGAAGGAAAAGAGCTCGGGCCCGGATGGGTGGAAAACAGAGTTTTTTATGCATTTTTTTGATCTCGTTGGGGACGACCTCCTAGCAATGGTGGAAGAATCAATATTATTAGGCTCCATTGTGGGAGGTCTAAATTTCACGTTTTTTACTTTGATTCCAAAGGCAAATAACCCAAAAACATTTGATGACTTCCACCCCATTTCATTGTGCAACCTATGTTACAAGTTAATATAAAAAATTATCGCCAATCGAATTAAACCTATCCTGTCAAAGTCAATCTCAATGGAACATATGGGATTTATGAAAGGTAGGCGTATCTAAGATGCAATCGACACTACCCATGAAAGCCTCCACAATATTAAAAAAAAAAAAATGAAAGCCTTGGTTTTAAAATTGGACTTAAGGAAAGCCTATGATTGCATTGACTGGAATATTCTTATATTGGTCCTTCTCAAAATTGGTTTGGGGATTCAAATGACCGATTGGATCATGTCTTGTGTCACTTCTTTGTCCTTTTTTGTTTTACTGAATGGGGAGGCCACAAAAATTTTCAAAAGTGGAAGGGGAGTTAGGCAGGGTTTCCCATTATCTCCCCTCCTATTCATCCTAGTAATGGAAGGTCTTAGCTTGTTATTGAATAATAGTCTTGCAAAAGGAGTTATTTCAGGAATTAAGGTGGCTAAATTGAAAAAAATCCTCCATCTATTGTTTGTGGACGATGTCCTCATTCTTTCTAAGGCGTGCATCTTAGAATGGAGAGAGATCACAAATCTGATTAGTCTTTTCTGTAAAGCATCGGGTCTCACGGTAAACCAAACAAAATCCGCTATCCATTATGAAGGTCAATCTGATTTAGAACTGAGCCAGTTTAAATCACTCCTCCACTATATTTTTAGTGATCTCTCTTTAGGGTTCCATTATTTGGGATTTTATTTGAAGACAGGAGCTCAACGCACAACAGATTGGGAATGGATGGTCACAAAAGTTGCAAAGAAAATTGACTTATGGTGCAATAGGTGGCTCTCACTGGGTGGGAGATATGTTTTGGTTAAATCAATTTTGGAAGGACAAACCGTCTACTGGATTTCCATGGAAGCATTGCCTCGTTCTGTTTTAACAAAACTTAGAAAAAATATGTTTCATTTTTTATGGTATGGACACTCAGAAAGTCAGCAATATCACCTCTGTTGGTGGGAGGTTCTTTCAAGACAAAAAATTCACGAGGGATGGGGTATCCGTAACCTCTCACATTTCAATTTGGCAATGAATACTATTACTCTCTGGTGTGCTTTAACTCAGGAGAGTATATGGCACCAGGTTATTAGGGATACATACTTACTTAACTTCACTCTCATCAACTAGTTCACATTGCCTTCACATAAGTACTATTTAGCTTCGAGGATGTGGCTAAGTCTCATTCGTATGCTCCCTATTATCAATCATTGCGATCAATTGGTGCCCTAGAACAGGTCACTTAATTTCTATAGGGCGTGATAGGATATTGGGCATTGGGAACAAGTCCTTTCTCTTTGAAGAACTTATCACTCATCTTAATCAAAGACAGGTATCCACACTTGCACAAGATTCGTCGGCAAGGGATCCGATTACTTTTTCATAGGTTTGGCGGAGAAACGATGACCTAGAGCTGTTGGGGGATCATGCTACATAATGGACAAACTTTACTGTGGAGCTATGTGGAGCGGGGATCACGCTAACTGAAAATGAAAAGGACATTCTTAAGTGGACTGGAGGTGACTCGACAGGGGAACTAATAGTCAAAAACTATTATAATGCGCTTCTATCAACACAGTCCCTGTCGAATTGGAGCGGTTGGAAGGTTAATATATGGAAATAGAGCGTTCAACGAATTTTTTTATTATTTTTCTGGTTGGCATCTGAGAATAGAATCTTAACTTGGGATGTTTTGCTAAAGAAAGGATGGATTGGGCCAGGAATCTGCCTCATGTGTAGAGAAAATATTGAATATAGTTCACACTTGTTCATTCATTATTCCTTTACAAAGTCTGTATGGGCTATCCTTGCGCGCGTCCTAACTCACATTTACCCATGGAATGGACAGACTCTTTGTGATAGTATGGATTCGTGGCTATTAAATAAGACAACCTCAAAAAGTATTCCAATATTGACGAGCTGGTACATATGGAAGGAGTGCAACAATGTTCTCTTTGAAGGGAAGACACCCTCGGTGTGGACCATTGCCCACAAGACCATAGGATCACTCAACAAAAAACATACTAATAACAATTCTCAGGTGTTAAGACTGAACACAATCATCAGAATTCATGGATATTCTTTGGCATTTTTCGATGGGGCCGCTATTGCAAGGGGATTCATTTGTGGGGTGGAGGGTTCATTGAAGTGTGCAGATGCTCCTGATTACAAATGGTATTTTAATTGTGGAGATGGATCCAATACCAAAGAGGATTTATTGGGAGCGTGGGTCGCCCTCACCATTTCTAAACGACTGGAAATTCAACATATACAAGTGTTGGGGGATTCCAAGGTGATCATTGATTGGCTTAATCAAATTGGGAATCTTCAGGCCATTCATATCGAAGGGTGGAAGATCAGAATTCGGGATCTGGTGGCAGCCTTCCAAGGTATCATATTCCATCACATTTTTAGAGAATGCTATGAGGAGGTAGATAAACTTTCAAAGTGAGAACTTTCGTCTCCAAAAGGAAGACTTACATATTTCACCCGGGATGGGGAGAATGTCAGGCCTGCTCAACATTTAAATATCTTCTAGTTTCCTTCTTCCTCTCGACTTTTTTGTTTATATGTTTTTACTTCTGTGGGTTTGGAATGCACTAGTGCATCTTAGACATTTATGTCTTTCTTCAGTTATAGTTTGAAGCAGCCATGTATGATTACAGTGCTTCTTATCCTATTGGAAAGAGATGATCAGGGTTTTTATTTGTGTAGTGGGGCATTGTTGGTCAGTCAGATCTAGCTCTTTTTTATCATTATACTGTTGATGTAAAAACAATTATACTTAATATAATTTTTGTGCGAATTTTCTCCTGGAAAAAAAAGTGCATGTGGATACACATATGTATGTGTTACATATGTATTTTATTCTATGGGTAATATTAATATATTAGTATATTTATGGTTAATTTTAATATAATATATTAGTATATTTATGGTAAATTTTTAATATAGCCATTAAAATTTGATGTTCATTTTTTGTGTGTTGATGTTAAATTTTTGTATGTTAAAAAAATTAAAACATTTAAATATTTAAATATTTTTATTTTATTTAAAATTAATAGTTTATTAGTTTTAAGTTTAAAAAAATTAAAACAAAAGATTATTAAATTAAAGGAGTTTATAAATAAATTAATCATGAGTATTAGAGAAAGTAATGTTTAAGTTAATAATAAACTTAAACTAAAAACATATTTTGATTTAGTCAAATTTTTCTTAAGAGATTAGATTCACGTTACAATATTTAAGGTTTAAAAAGTAATAAGTTTTACAAAGTTTCAATACTATCTTAATATATTTAGTTTGTTAATAGAATTTAGATTCAATATTGTTTAAAGATAAGTTTTTTTTTTGTTTGTTAATTTGTGCGGGACCTGTTGGCTACGCGATTAACCTGTGGCTTGAGAAACCGAGACTCAGGGGCATCTAAGCCATCAAAATCACCTTGGGATCGCACCCAGCCTAAGCCACACCAACCCTTAACATGGTTGGATTTTTTTTTGTCCCCGCAAGTTTCAAACCGGTGACTTTAACAACACAGAGTGGCTTAACAACAAACTCCGTCACCAACTGTCCTACACCTCGGGGACTTGTTTAAAGATAATTTATCTCACATTTACAATTTCAAATAATCTTACATATAAAAGTATTTAAAAGAGATTGTTTGAAGATTAGTTATCACATTTACTATTTCAAATAATCTTACTTATAAATGTATTTAAAAGAGATTTTTGACTTTTTAAAATGCGATTAATTAAAAAGGAAATTCATAGAAAAATAATTGGAATCATTTTTCTTTTATTTGAATGTTGCACTAAAAAAATCTCTTCACGATCCATTTTCATTTCTCAACCTTGTGTTTCATGTTAAGTTATATTCCGTGGAAGATATATCCTTATATCCCAATCCATCATTCTCTGCATCTACATAAGTTTTATATTTCCTCATTACTTCATAAAAATTCTCACACACTTCCAACACTTATCCATTTTCATGACTTGCACCATGCAGAGAAGCCTTGCATTAAGTTTATACTCTGCGCTCCACATGGTGACTATTTTTTCACACGCTGCACCATATGACTTCTGCCAAGTTCAAGATAAATACGTCAGAGAATTTCGATACATTTTGGTTTGGACATAATTACATAGGAAGCCTTAAATTTTCTCAAAGGCAAAGGAATTGATGTATATGAGGAGGAATCCACCTACATTATTCTTTATGAGTTTGAAGGAAAGCCCTTCCTTCTCCCCAATTTTATGTGTGATAATTTTTTTTTTGCTAAATTTTGTAGATGGTACAAGTCCTAGTCTTCCTTCTTTGACAAAAAAGGAATAGTCAGTTTATGTCCTTACCATCCCACGTCACTAATTGTTGGCACCCAAAGTTTTGGGTTAATCTCTCGCACATGCACAAACAAAGTTTTGCACGTTCATTCTAGTTTTGCGTGCACAAATGCAATTGTGAAAGGATTGACAAGAAGCATGTGTCAGACCAAGATTTGATATTGCATTCCAAGCCCAAGGTATACGAAATGCTCACCAATCTGATTTTTGGATGTGCACCAAAAATCAAGAAAATGCACGCTAGAATCAAGAAAGGAATCACCAAGAAATATTCCCGAATGATTACTTCCAACAACATGAGGGAACATGGAGAAGACAAAAGATGAGATAGAGAGGTGATTAAGATTGTCCTGATTCCATAAAGGAGACATGAAATGCAAGTAGGTGGCCAAAGAATGAAAGTTTGTTAGTCAGTAGAACAAGTGGAGAAAAATCGACAAAGAGAGAGTTCCAGAACCGAGAACGCTATAAAAGGAAGCAAGGACTAAAAATAAGAGGTTGTTGCTACAATTTTTGTTAATATTGAGTTGATTCCTTGGGTCATTGTTGTTGTCTATTGTTGAAGAGATCGCTCTGAGTCTTTGTGGTATTGTAATGTCTCCAATTGTAGTCTGAGTTTGTCCCATGTCTAAGTTCTAAAAGAATGTGCATGACGTGATATATTGTAAGTCTGGGAATTATCTGAGGAATACAAGACTCTGTTGTTGTCATGTATGATTTGCTTAATGTATACTTATGGTTGATGGAATAGAGAGAATAATAAAGTTTCATTGATTCTGATCTATCATGTGTCACTCATGTGTTATTTGGATATGTGTGTGTATTTTTTTTGCATAAAAATGATAGTAAGTTGTTATCTATGGAATGTATGAATGCCAACCCAGATGGATCTTTGAGTGTTTATCCCTTCATCCCCGACACAAGACCAGTTGGTCTCTGTGATCCTCATTACATCTCAGGTGAGACCTTCTTCGGCCTTGGATGAAGATTGATATGTTGATGCTTTGGGGTTTTTGTTGGTCACCTATGGACGAACCCTGGGTCTAAACCCCCCAATGTTAAGAAGGATGTGCGCAAGCGTGAAACAACCCAACAAATTGTTCTATTGTCGAGACCTGAAAGTCTTGTATTGAATGATGAAGGAAAAGAATGAGGTGGTATCCATCTTGGGAGGAAATTCAATACTGGCTAACTGCAAAGGAACATGAGTTTTCCCCGCGGGAAACTCAAGGTATAAGATTCAATGTGAAAATATAGAAAAAAAATTATTTCTACATTGATATGCATGAGTGTTGTGGGGAAATTCTACCCTACGGACTAACAAGCTAGGGTTTAAACTTGCATGCAGATCATGACCCTTAAGAGATTACTTTTAACCTTCTACCCCAACCTAAACCCCTTTTGCACATGCAAACTTGGGAAGAACCAACTAACCTTTTTATCGACGGTTGGTGTAGATCCTCCATTGCGCTTTATCCCCTTGCTTCTGCTGTTGCTCCTTCCAAAAAGCAATCATGCAATCAAGACAAAACTACGCATGCATGCTATTGTTCTACTAGAGGGTTAGAGATTAAACACAAATCAAATAAAACATGTAAAACTCATGTATTTGGGACGGGAAAAGTATCTTTTTATTAATCTCAATGTGAACCAACTTACAATGATTATAGAGACCGGCCACCATTCCTCGATCCTGATCCTGGGCTCCTCCTCTTCTTTGTCCTCCAACTGCTTTGCTTGAATTCTCCTAAAGCTTAAGGAAAGGCTAAAGGGTTGGGACAAAACGGATTCGACAATTGGGCAGAGTTTCTTTGCTATGATTTTTCCTCCTTTGAATAGTACCCCTACCCCTTCTTTTATAGGCTAGAAGGAGCTAGGGTTTTAGACGAACTCTCGGTCATGCATGGCTGGGAGTTCCAGTTAACCGACCCAAAGCTTTTCGTCCCGGCGGAAACTTTCCTGATTTTTTGCTTTGTTAGGTAAACGCTGGTTGTAGTGGGCCAGACCGTGTTCCGACGCGTGCAGTATAAGGCCTGCCAGCGTTCCAAGTGCCCAGCAGTGGGTTAGGGCACGGGTTACTTGGTTTAAGAGGTTTTTTGAAGAGTTTGTTCAACATGGCTTTGGCAATGAAGGGCAATGAGTTGGCTTGATGCCAGGTAAGCATGAATGGTGCAATTTAGGGTTATAACAGATGCCCCCTAATGTGTGAGGTTAGAAGAGCATCTGATGGCCGAAA
>ML793960.1:17451-32982 GCA_009831015.1 Picea engelmannii
TTATCCAAGGGCGACTCATAATGCTGCCAATAAAGAAAATACTTTTCCCATCCTCTTTTTGGGGTATATTTGATTTTTTTTGTTCTTTTTTATTATTTTGAAAAGAATAAATGAATGTTACGTTACAGTGGAGGAACGAGCACCACAAACATACAAGCTCAAGGAACAAGGACAAGACTGATGTTCTAGGAAATGATACTCGGGAAAAATCCTCCAATAGCCAAAGGTGTTAAGACGCAAAGGCAAATTGTTACTAGGCTGAAAGGTAAAGGATGCAGATGCGGTTGATAAAACACACAATGGTAACGTCCTTCGATGTAAGTTTAACGAGCCCAAAGAAGGGAAGCTCGGTGATTTTTCATGTTTAGAGAGTCTGAAAAATCATAAAAGGAAACTCCGTTGGGGTACCTTTTTCGACAATGGTCTAGGTGGTTCGAAAAAGGGGTAAACTAGCACCAACTAGACGTCAATTCAAAACAATTTTAACGAGTGTGAAAAGGACAAGATCACTCGGCTATTTTTTCACTTTTAAGGAGTCTGGAAAAATCTTAACTATGGACTTCGTCAGGAATATTCTTCTGGACCGTTTTAACGAGTGTGAAGGAATAAGGTCACTCGACAATATTTTCAATTTTAGGGAGTCTGAAAAGAGCTTAACTATGGACTCCGGGGGGGTTTCTTTTTCGTAAATTTAGTCCCTCAGGCCCGAAAAAGGAATAAAATTATACCTGAGGATACTCTTCTAAAGAACTGGAGTTCAATAGAGTATTCCTTTGTTCGTACAGTTGACCATCCGGACCGAAAAAGGGGTAAACTACCGCCGGACAGACGTGGCTTCAAATTTCAGTTTAACAAGCGTGAAAGATCACAAGATCGCTCGGCAATCTTTTCATGTTTAGAGGGTCTGAAAAGGGCTTAAAAGGAGACCCGTTTAAGGAACGTTCTTTTGGACCAGGTTAACGAGTGTGAAGAAACAAGGTCACTCGGCAATCTTTTCATCTTTAAGGAGTCTGAAAAGGGCTTAAAGAAGACTCCATAATGGTTACTTTTCTCAGTTAATCCGGACGAGATCGAAAAGAATAAATGCAGTCTCGCCGGATGTTGCTTTCAGATCTCAAAGTGAGCTTGAAAAACAACAAAGTTAGATCATGATAGACTCTTTGTGGGTCAATGCCTGGCATTTTCTCATAAGACCAGGCAACAATGTCGCAGAATTCTTTGAAAAGATCCATGTAAATTTGAACCTCCTCGGGGGAGCAATCTGCTCCGACGAAGACATTCTCCATGACGCCATGGTTTCGGGAGATGTTGATAGGTATAGTGGCAGTGATAGTCGCCATATTTCCCTCAGCATAAATTTGTTGTGTAGCTAAGAGGTTAATAGGACACGGCTGATCTCCCGTCATGGTGATAGTGAATTCTCCTGCCTCGATTCGGCTTAACTCTGGGAGGAAATATGATCGGTGATGAAGATCGTCCCAAGGTTTATCTAGACCAGTCATTGCTTTGATCACAGCTTCATCAGAAGGAAAGACTAAATCTAACGAATCGGTGTTGGTAAGAGAATCCTGAGCCCAGATAGGCTCGAGAAGTGGATCCAACTCTTGTGTGGGAGTCAGATCAGAAGTAGCTGAAGCTTGTTGGACCAAAGAGTACGCTACTTCAGCGGCCAACAAGGGCGTGGACATGTCAGCATGCCCCGTCGCATCCATCGTGGCTGATGGGGAAGGAAGAATCCACGGATCCTGAAAGTAAGTCGTGCGGAACGACGAGACGTGAAAAATCTCAGCCTTGTGGTGAGTCGATATAAACTTGACATCGCCATGAGGAGGTGGGTAATCGAAAGTACCCATCAAAGATGGGCACAAGCCAACTCCGACGTTGAAGACACTGGCTTGAGGATTATCAACCATGGGAACCGTGGATGCCCCCAAGGCTAGGTCAGGTCGAGAGAAGGACAACTGATCAATGGTCACTATCCGGCCTTCATGTGGAAACAATAAGACTCGGAAAACTGTAGCGACCACCGCTTGCATAGCATAAGTCCAACTACGACCTAATAATAGATTGTAGTCGATGGGGGCATCAACTACCTCTACTTCGACGCACACGGTCTTTCCCCCTAACTGCACAGGGAAAGAAGGAATGATGCCATGCGGTCGGAAAGAATGACCATCGAACGCAGTGAGGAGAGTAGGTGACGAAGACAACTCAAGTTGACCTATGGCTTTCCAACATGCTAACGACATAACGCAAGTCGAAGCACCCTCGTCTACCACCGTGCGGAAGATAGTTCGTGTAAAAAAAATTTGTGGGATGAGCCACTACTATCTGAAACGCGACATGGTAAGGCAAACGAGGTTTCAAGTCAGTCGTATCTAACATGATGGTACCCAGGTTACAAGTCTCAGTAGAGCCCAAAGCAGTCAACAAGGCTTTCCTCTGAGCAGGGCAACTTTGGAGGACCTCCAAAGCGGACATAGCACAAGGGGTTTGTGATAAATCTTCCACCACAGAGTAGTTCTGGGCGGCCCTTGCGTTTGGATTGTGAGAAGCGCACTTGAACACACCTTTTGGAATGCGTGTCATCATTTCACCCAACGTCTTCTCGATCTGTAGAGGAAGAGATGGGACCTCGGCTTCTTTTCCCTTCTCAGAGGCGCTTGGTTTGCTATAGTCGTGTGCTCTAGTCGTTATGAAAGCATCACTTTTTACCATGTATACGTTCACGGAAGATGAATTGTTCGGGGGAGGGCAGTTTTCTTGGCTGCCCACCTCGGCGCTTGTAGAGGCTTGAGTTAAATTTTTCCCATGCTAAAAGGGATTAGTCAACACGGCTTGCTGTTGTTGTGTGACAAACTTCTGGGCCTCTGCAAGCTGAGGGCATAGGTGGGTTGGGTGGTCTTCCGCACATAGGTTGCATGGATACCTCGCCTTCCTCTTTTCTGTGGTGCCCTCACCAGCATTATCATTTGTTTTTTTATCCCCCTTACTCTTCTTGCGTTGTTTTTTCTTCCCTTCGGGCTGCTGGTTGGCCTTTGGGTTAGTCATCTGTACGGAGTGTACTTTCGACATTTGAGTAGGAGGAGCAGCCAAAGCAGGAGCTTGGCTGGCCACTGAGTGTTGTATAGATAATTGTTGCAATTGTTTTGTCAATTTCTCAGCGGGCTTAGTTTGTGCCGAACCAACTATACCATCGGCATGTGGTCCAGCTCTCTGTCTGGTTTTATCCAGAATCGATCATGGTGCATCCGGAAGGATGTTGTACAATAGACCAGACTGAGAATAGATAAGCTCAAACTGTTGAGCCCTCATGATGGCATCCTCCTCGGAGAAAACCCCTGAAGTTGCGACGTCTTTAGATAACTGTGGAACTAAAGACTTAAGGAACCACTCAAGCAGGAATGCTGGAGGGAAATGTACCTTTATAAGACTCTTTCGGCGTCGCCACTCTCGAATATGATCCGAGATATGGTCTGCGGTCGTCTGCTCGAAATTAGCTAGCAATTTTGTGCTGGCGTCGTATCTCACAGGTAACTGGAAATGGTTGAGGAAATCCATAGCTAGTTCGCCAAAAGAAGAATATCGTGAATGATCAAGCTCTATGTACCATTTTGCGGCACTCCCAATGAGAGTGCATTGAAACAATCGCAACTGGATGGAGTCATCTTTCAGTGAGTTAGATGAACACCAAAGATGGAAAGTAGTCACGTGATCACCTGGATATTCGTTAGGCTTTGCCTCGAACTTTGGAATGTCCAAAGGCAACTTTGTTGGCATAGGAGGCCAACGCGTATCATGACAGATAGGATCATTTAACAACCATGTCAAATCTGGCAAGTGTAACGTCGCCAAGAATGGTAGTTTAGGTTGTTGCTGATAGCTGGGATAAAAGGGTCCTGGAGTTTGACTGGCACCAGGTTGCCAGAAAAAGTTTTGTTGTTGGCCCGGGTTCTGGTAGAAACCATGGCCCTGACCAGCGTAAGGGTTTTGCATCTGAGGAGACATCATTGGCTGATTCCCCATGAAGGACATAGGATGTTGGGCATTCATCGTGTTTGACGGACTTTGGGACGGATTACCCCATGCCGGTCCTAATGGAAGAGGCATAGAAGTCTGTCCGGGGTTCCATTGGTTGTGGAAAGAATTACCCCAGAACGACATTCCAGAGGATGGAACGGATCCTTGTGCTGAGTTCCAAGGTCCTGGTATATGTGTCCCCGGCGCAAGAATAGTAGCATGTGCCGACGTAAACTGTCC
Source organism: Picea engelmannii (assembly GCA_009831015.1). Lineage (NCBI taxonomy): Eukaryota > Viridiplantae > Streptophyta > Pinopsida > Pinales > Pinaceae > Picea > Picea engelmannii. Next base: position 21,712 of record ML793960.1, read on the forward strand.
AAAAACAAGTGTGCCCCCAGATGGGAAAGCAGTGGATGTGAAAGTGTTATTACCAAACGTCCCGTTCCAAACAAACAGTGACGAACCTACCGGCTGTGTTTGTGCAGGTGTTCCTTGACTCCCGGCTCGAAAAGGACTTGTGTGTGCCGGTTGCCTGGCGGACTGCTGATGTGATCCACCAAGCGAAGGGGACGAAGGAGAAATATGACCTCCAACGTAAGGAAAAGCATTGAAAGGGACAGGAATGCCCCCGAGTTGACCTTGCAGAGGAGCGTTAGAGCTCCCTGCCCCCAGACCCAAAGTCTGGAAAGTGGATGAAGTGAGTGTAGGACTAGTACCTGAACTAGGCATACCATATGAAAACGAAGGGCCTGTCGCACTAGGTATGTAAGGAGGTGTGGCCGCCGCGATAGAGGGGGTCGGTCCACTGTGCGACGTAGTTGCAACCGAGACTATGGTGGCCCGGACCGCTGACAAAGGCAAGTTAGGAGAAGCTTCTCCTGTGGTAACAACAGTGATGGGAATGGAAGAATTCCCAGATGAAGTAACAGAGTTTGGTTCCATCACTGGGTTAGGCACTGACAGGCATTCGTAAAATTGAATTGGCACAATAATGCCCTGTCAAGTATCAGTGTTTGAGGTTTCAACTAATCCAAGATTGGCGGTTGATTCCTCGGGGGGGTGTTTGGGCTCAAAATCCCCGGTTGCTTCGAAAGACCCTTGATGGTCTAGCTTCCGCCTCAATGGTGGCGGGGGTGGCTCCAGTATAACCGGCGGTAGGCCCAGAAGCCTTCGTGATCGACGGAGCTCCGAATCCTCCACTGTGTGAGAAGATTCTCGACACGCTAAGGTATTCTACACGAACAAACAGTAACACTCACTAAAAGAAATACCCTAGAAGATAAATCAAGCAAGCACTAAACTAGTTGGAAGAACAATTACAACAACCAACACTAGAGCAACTTACCGGTGCAAGTGAAACTCGAATACGGAAGCACCCTCCGGGTATACTCTGCAAAGTGTGGCCCGATGTCTGTCCTAGGTACCGCGGTATACCCCCGCAGTCACCCGTGTATGTCCCTAGTAAAGATTGGCAACTAGTTTACCAACACGTGAACAGTTATCAGGCGGGTACAGTCGATAGTCGGGTAGACCACAATGAGCAGGGTATCAAGCCCCAAAACCTGTCAAGGGTATCGAAATAAAATGGTCTGGAAGACAACTGAGGACCTCGAATGGATTCGAGACCCACGAAGCTCCGTGGCAAATGCAAACGACAGAATCCCTTAACAAATCCTCGATATGTGTTCTCCACAACGCTCAGTCCAGCTTTGGAGGGGTTATCTCTGCTACCTTTCCTTACGCGACCTCGTGTTTAGCCCCTGTGTTAGAGGGGGGTCCTGAATAACTTTCCGTAACTGGATTTCTACACTCGCTATTGACAAACTCCAATGTTTGGTTTGGGTTGCCTTGGAGAATTTACTCTCCAACCTATTCCAAGGCCCTATTCCTGAGCTAGTGTATGCACCCTACAAACAGAAAAGTCTAATTGCTTTTAATTAGCGTTGCTTTTAATGGGATTTTTAAGTCACAAGGTATGAAAGTGAAACTGATGGTGTGTAAAAAGACTCAAAGCAAAATTAACAAGAAATGCTTGGAAACAAAAAACTTTTACTAAAATGCAAAGCCAACAACTTTTCAACAAGAAAGACTTATTTTCTTTTCAAATTTACTAAGATTCCGTGCAGTAAATATAAAGGACTTTCGCTCAGATCCGTGAGCTACTTATACTCTAAATGAACTGCAAAAACTTATGCAAAAAGACTTATTTCCTAGCTACCGATGCAACAATGCAATCTTCAACTCAAGAAGAAAATGAAACAATAATTTATTTTTTTTATTTCGTTGCAAAATAACGCAACAAGGAAAAATGTTGACAAGAAAAAAACCAAGAGAATGAAAAGAAAACTCTGGCTTAAAGCGCAGATCGCAAAAGAATCAGAGCACAAAATGAGAAAAAGCAATCAAGACAGCACCGATTCTAACCCTTGCCTAAAAACCACAAAACAAGTATTTTTTCTCTTTTGTCTTTTCTATCAAAACATCAACTAACAAACACAGGCTAAGGATAAGATGCCCTAACCTATTGACTGTGCAGTTCCAGACCCTATACCTCTGAGAGGAGTTGTTCTCACCATAGGAGGGGATGACTGCCCCACCCAAGCTGAAAAGCTACCAATCAAGCCCGCGACTGTCACCAAGACAGCACGCGTGCAAACGCGTGCTGAGCTAAAACAGAGCGCGGGTACCCGCGGGCTAAGCCTAAACAGGTCGCGGGTCTGTATAAAAACTGAGAAAAAACAACACACAGGCAGCCCAGACCTGAAAAAAGGCCTCTGGTATTGACAACCAGGGTCTCTAAAAGGCTTGGATGCTATTACTTCAACAGAAAAGGAAAAATTGCAAAAAAGAAAACAAATGCAAAGAATATCCAACACAATAAGACAGACTGAAAACAAGACAATAAACCAATCAATACCCAGACAGGATCCAAAAAGCCCCCTGAGAAGGTAAACTTCTGACAGGGAAGAGGAGACTGCCTCTTAAGATTCCTGGGCTCTACATGCTACTGAAACCACTACAGCAGGCGTTCAAACACGGGCTGTAGAAGGTTAGGGCGCGGGTTACACGCGTGCAGGCCTTCTGCAGGCCACGTGTACCTCTGTGTGTCCTGAGAATCAATGTCAAGCAACAACCAAGGAAAAAATGGTATTGATAACCAGGTTCCCTGCTAGCTTTTGACCTAACAGAAAACAAAAACAACAAAGAAATAGAAAACTCAACTTTTTTGAACTACCCAAGAACCTTTCACTAAATCCGGGAAACCCTAAGAGTAAATATCCCCAGTGGAGTCGCCAATTCTGTTGTGGGGAAATTATACCCTATGGACTAACAAGCTAGGGTTTAAACTTGCATGCAGATCATGACCCTTAAGAGATTACTTTTAACCTTCTACCCCAACCTAAACCCCTTTTGCACATGCAAACTTGGGAAGAACCAACTAACCTTTTTATCGACGGTTTGTGTAGATCCTCCATTGCGCTTTATCCCCTTGCTTCTGCTGCTGCTCCTTCCAAAAAGTGATCATGCAATCAAGACAAAACTACGCATGCATGCTATTGTTCTACTAGAGGGTTAGAGATTAAACACAAATCAAATAAAACATGTAAAACTCGTGTATTTGGGACGGGAAAAGTATCTTTTTATTAATCTCAATGTGAACCAACTTACAATGATTATAGAGACCGGCCACCGTTCCTCGATCCTGATCCTGGGCTCCTCCTCTTCTTTGTCCTCCAACTGCTTTGCTTGAATTATCCTAAAGCTTGAGGAAAGGCTAAAGGGTTGGGACAAAACGGATTCGACAATTGGGCAGAGTTTCTTTGCTATGATTTTTCCTTCTTTGAATAGCACCCCTACCCCTTCTTTTATAGGATAGAAGGAGCTAGGGTTTTATACGAACTCTCGGCCATGCATGGCTGGGAGTTCCAGTTAACTGACCCAAAGCTTTTCGTCCCGGCGGAAACTTTCCTGATTTTTTGCTTTGTTAGGTAAACATTGGTTGTAGTGGGCCAGACCGCGTTCCAACACGTGCAGTATAAGGCCTGCCAACGTTCCAACACACCCAACAGTGGGTTAGGGCGCGGGTTACTTGGTTTAAGAGGTTTTTTGAAGATTCTGTTCAGCATGGCTTTGGCAATGAAGGGAAATGAGTTGGCCTGATGCCAGGTAAGCATGAATGGTGCAATTTAGGGTTATAACAATGAGGTGTTCTTTGTGGAATTTCCTTGTCTGTTGTATGGATGGCTAAAAAGGAAAACTACTACGAATTCTACATTATGGCCTCTAGAACTAGTGGTTTGGGATCAAGCCACACTTGATAGGTTGAAGGCATTGGAAAATAAGTGAACTTGAGACATTTATTATGGTTTTATCTAGTAAAGGAGGGATATATCATTGAATTTGTTGTGGAGTACATTGATTCTTATAGCGAGATTGAAACGAAGTCCACTGAAGGTCCAAGGAAACTCATGCTAGAAGAAATCCCACTATGCATAAATATGTTGTTCATGGAGAAGGGGTTCATGCACATGGATCCCAGAAGGATGGCTGAGTAAACCCTCCTAACACTAGGGGGGTGAAAAGATAGGGTAAAACGAGGAAGGAGCTATATCCATTGAGGAGGATCCATAAATTGTTGAGATGAAGTGAGGAATGGAATGGACCTAGAGGAGCAGAGGAGAGAGAGAGCCGAGAGATATGCAAGAAGAATTGATTTGAGAAGGAAAGAAGAGCAAAGAGGTGGAAATAATTTATCCAAGTTGGGCGCACGACGAGGATTCGAGCCTAGGATGAAAAGAAAATAGACTGCACCCAAAGGAAGTGCGGAAGAGCGTGTTGTTCCATAGATGAGCATAGATGAGGATAGGCCCATGAAGAGGCATGGAATTGAGAATAGGGTGTCTAGTGGGGACACCAATAGTATAAGTAATAGTAGGATTATTGGAAGTACCAAGAGGGTCCCCAAAGATGAATTCTGAACCCCCTTGTTTGTTGCGGAGTGCCACAACCTCAGAGGAATATGAGGAATAAAGTGGAAGCACAGGAGAAGGATAGGAAGATGGAGGCTCCCCTAATGATGGGGGAGAGGAATTGATGATAGTAGATGGTCTTGCACAATTGCAGGTAGGAAACTCTCTAGGTCACCTCACTAGAAATTCCAAAAGAACATGTAATTACCCCCCCCCCCTCTCCTGAACCACCTCCCTTGCACATTTGTAAGCAAGAAGAAAGAACAAGAGATAACAAGGAGATTGGAATGGGAAAAAGAGTAGAAGAAATAGTAGAAGGAGATAGAAGATAAGAGGAGAGTGAAGAAGAAGGTGAAGTCAGTGCTACTTCACTAAGGAGAGTATCAATGTTGAGAATCCCAACATCCATCATTCAAATAGGAGGATTTAATTCGAGGTTGAAGATGGTGAATCAGGATAGCACCATGAGGCTACCTATGTTCCCTGGAATGAGTAAGGATGATGTGGAACAAAATTGGTTCACATGTGAAGCAATATGGTGTATGAAGAGGATCACAGACAAATCAACAAAGATTGAGTAGCTGGAAACCACATTCAGGGATAAATCCTTGACGTGGTACATGAAGTACAAAGCCACTGCACTGGTGGGACAGGTGAGGTCCCTGATAGAGATCAAGCGATATATACTTAAGAAATGTCAAAAGACTAAGTCAAAATCTAGTATATTACTGAAATCAAGGAAATCAAGGCGAAACAAGGAGAAACCGTGTGGGACTATGACCAATGGTTCAAGACATATGACCAATGGTTGGATAGGCTAACGTTATATATCCAAGACATACAATATAGAGAGTGGTTTATTTCAGGGTTACTCCCCCATATCAGAGTCCCACTGACCCAAATAAAGGTGACGACTCAAGCCAAATCCATGGAAATTTCCATGCGCTTGGAAGCTACACCAGGAGGGGCAGAGACATCGACAATATTGGCGTAGGTGTAGTCACAATTGGCCAATCTGACGATGCATCTGCAAGATATGAAGAAAACAAAATTCATGCATGAGCAAGTATGGTGTACCACATGTCGCTATGAGGGACATCACGGGGATGAGTTCCGTGTACTTCTGAATTATGTGGATATGGGAGTGTCGAGTTCATTTCCAAATGGGCCTTAGGTAGAGTGGTGTGATATATGTAGACAGTGGGGACATGTACCACCCCACTTACCAACTTTGGAGAAGTATAATAAAATGCACCATACTCTGTTCTGCAAGTTTTGTAATTTTGTGGGACATGATGTCAACAATTGTCGATCACTTCATTTGATGCAAGACAATACCCACGATGCATTCAAGGTATAATAATAACAAAAGGGTGGTGATCATGGTGGTGCAGAGAGAGGTGGATACCAAGGAGGTCCCATAGGCGAATATGAGCACGGTCATGACATGGATATGGTGGTGGAGGAGGTAGACCCCCCACTTATTTGAATTGTGGAGAGATTGGTCATGTATCAAGGTGTTTTACCAAACCTTGTGTGCTTTGTGCGTAATTTTATAGCACCAAGCATGCAACAAAAGATTGTCTCGACTTACTGAAGAAGTGGGAAGAAACGAAGATGCATCAAAATATGGTGCATGTGGAGTCGTGCGAGAATAAGAAGAAGAATGAGGTGGTTGATGCTCGAGTCCTAATCCATGGAGGATTGAATACAAGAAGGGACTTCGATCAGGCTGAGATATTGGGTCAAAATATAGAGGGAAATATTAGAAAGGTCACACACCCCCCTCCTAAGTTTGATGCTTCCCAACAAAAGAATTTTCTACATGACGCGTAGAGAACCATGGAAGAAGAAAGGGTGCGTGAAGAGTTGACACAAATATCACTTGAGGAGGATTAGATATGTGAAGAAGTAAAATGAGTGACACATAGGTCACATAAGAAGGCTCGAATTCATGAAGAAGTACAATGGGAGAAACAAAGGTCGCTTGAAGAGGCTCGTGACCGGGAAGTGTTGTAGTGCGTGATGAAAATATCATTGGAGAAATATCATACGTGTGCATATATGTAGTGCACAACGTATAGGTCTATGGAATAAGTGCACATAAAATAATATTTGTGATGTGCCAAGCAAAGGGTGATTTAGGAACAACGCCTAGAGGAGTTGAAACACACAACACACAAAGAAGCACTGTGCGACTTGGGTTGCGAGACATACATTGAATATCAAGTAAGTTCTTTATTGCGTTGTTGTTTAAGTTTTCTAAATGATCTTGATGCTACAAGGAAGTTGAAATAGATGTTATCTACCTACATAGAGGAATAAGGGAGGGAAAAAACTATATCGTCCCCCCTACCAAAAAGATATTTATGTCAAGTTAGTAAGAAGAAGTGAACGGGGCACAAGTTCAAGATGACAGCAGAGCTTGGTGCATATGACATGGATGGATTCATGTTAGACCTGGGGTCTGACGCGAACATTCTACCAAAGAAGTCATGGGAGTTGATGGGGAAGTCGAGTCTAGTCTAGTCGCCCATCTAGTTATGGTTGGAAAATCAATACATGATCTATCCTATAGGTCGACTGGAGTAAGTTGAAGTGAATATAGAAGGGGTAAAGACAAAGGATGACTTTGAGGTCATAGAAATCATGGATGACTCTGACCCATACCTTGATTGCTTGGAATTGAATGGGATTTCGACAACAATGTGGTGTTAAATTTGAAGAAGAGGAAGATGTCATTTGAGACATGCATCATGCACATAGTCGCACCTCTATATCCTAATGAAGGAGATAGATACAATGAACCAGTGGATGAGGATGCACAGATCTCTATTATAAAAAAAAATTATAAGATCATTGGGTGCAAGGAAGACTATATCAACCCCACCATAGATTGAGAATTAAGTTGGTGGAGCATGAAATTTTATGATACCTATTCTAAATATGCCATGGAAATATGGTAGTAGAAACTCTACAAAGTGTTGACAAGGAGGTGCATGCATATCACTGCGAAGTGTGCGAGGAAGAATTTGGATCCTACCGGTATGATGGGATGGATCCGGTGGATGCATTTATTTCTTGGAGACAACAGATTCTTGGACACCACCAAGTTTTCACTCTTGATACAATGCTCATAGGAATCCCTACACAATGGTGGGATAGGCATCAAGATCCTTTCCTTGAATGGGAATCCATCGAGGCTTCCATGTGAGAAATATTCATACAGGATGTAGATATTCATTAGTACATGTGTTCTTATGAATGGCAATGGATATTCAAGTAGTGGTAGGGGATGTGAAACCAAAATCTAATAACCCTATGCAAGCCTCCTGGAGAGAAGTATGCCCCCCTAGTTCCTTGGTTTCCCCCAAGGCATGTAGAGGAGTTGCATGCATGAAGAAGGGACATTGTTATAGAATATGGGGTAGAATAATGAACATCGAATCATTTAAACCCACTCAACCCCATTGAGTGAACACAAAAATCACACAGGAATAAAGAAGTCGGGGATAGTCAACTGATGTTGTCGGGTTCAGGAAAACAAAGCTTGGTCTCTCAATGGACGAAATAGATGGGATGTATATGAGTGAAGAGACACTGCAGCCCACCAAGGGTCACCATGATCAATTAACCAAATATGAACTTCTACAGGGGTGTGCATGAAGCATGTGTAACGCCCTCGACGAATAAGACTTGCACATGTATGGAGATGTCCCTGTCACCATCAAAGGTCTATGGTCCCAATATTTTCATGTAGTGATGTGTCTGTTATACGATGCATATGGGAAAGACTACCAAGCTGATACTCAACAATAAATGTTACAATCTTCCCTAAGATTCCAAACATTTGGTGGTAAAGGATGTAGCCATGCACCATTAATACAAAGGAGTTTATAAGCCTCATGGATCAACAATGTCAATGTAGGGGTCTCATAACACTTCAAATTATTTATAATTTGATAGGACAAATGAGATGGTATAAAGTTGAATGATTCGTAGGAGATCATCGATCACCATATGACACCTCAAGTTATTAACGACCCCCTGCATGTCGCCTCACTATAACATCACACCCCCTATAACATTTATAGCTCCAACATAAAGTGGACATTATTGTGCATAATCAAATGCGATAGCATTATAAAAAGGTAGTTCAGGATCACCAAGTATTGCAACAAAAGTATGAAATAGAGGTTGCAGCACACACAACTTCCCAGACCCAATACACAAATATTAGTTCCATGTTCACCGACCTCCTTGGGGAAGTAGACAACCAATATGTATCGATTCCCACTACTTCCATGTAAGGGCATGATATTCCTCCTGGTTTTAAGCTCTCAGTCATAAAGGAACACCTAAAAATTTTGTATTCACAACTCACAACTCTTCATCTAATAATCCACCAAACTAGTCCAACAACCACCCAGTTCCATCAAATGATTAAGTTGGCCCAAGTAAATCTCCACGCTGGCCAATGCAGGGTGGAAGAATTCTCCAAATTGGTCAACTATGGATTTTCTTTATGGAACCATCTCCAAAATCCACTCGAGGTATTTACAATTGAATATAGAGTTTGTGCCACTGAGATTGAGGTCGCACAACAAAAGTGGGACCTAACTTCTTTGCCTCTCAGGAAGCATGCCATTGCAATGTCATCGATTGCAGCAAAAACAAAATAAATCATTGCAACTTGGGATGAGTAGCACATTATATCAGAGATCATCAATTTTGTGGTCGATAAGGCCTTGATCTTGTTCACGCAACTCTTAGACACATAGGTTGTTGTCGCCCCCCTAATTGAGAAAATAAACACAACATACATGATATCTCCTCAGGTCACAACAATCGAGGTTGATGTGACTATTAAGCTTACCTAGGATATTCAGGGATACCTCACTGAGCCTGAGCACTAGTTTAAGGAGTTCATGTAGGACATAAGAAAAATAGTTTTGACTATTGTGTCAATTCTTCCATGAGGTAGATGGCTCGAGGACAAGCCAAGTAATAGTGGTGGGGACCTGTTGGCACCCAAATTTTTGGCTTAATATCATGCGTCTGCACAAATGAAGTTTTGCATGCTCATTCCAGTTTTGCATGCGCACAAGTAGCTATGTGAGGATTGACAAGAAGTGCACGCCAGACTAATATTTTATATTGCATGCCAATCCTAAGTTCTACCAAATGCGCATTGGTCTGATTTTTGGATACGCGCCAAAAAGAAAGAAAACACACACCAGAATCAAGAAAGGAATCACCAGGAAATATTCTCAAATGATTACGACCAACAACACGAGGGAACATGGAGAAAAAAAATATGACCTGGCGAGGTGGTTAAGATTGCCTCGTTTCCAGAAAAATACGTGGAATGTAGGTATGTGGCCAGAGCGTGTGAGGTTATTAGTCAGTAGAGAAAGTGGATAAAAATCGATAGAGAGAGATTTCCATATCCGAGAAGGCTATAAAAGGAAGAAAGGACGACAAAAAAGAGGCTTTCCTACAATTGTTGTTAGTATTGAGTCGATTCTCTGGGTCATTGTTGTTGTATATTATTTAAGAGCTAGCTCTGAGTCTTTGCGGTATTGTAATGTCTCCAATTGTAGTCTAATTTTGTCCCATGTCTAAGTTCTCAAAGAATGTGCATAGCGTGATGTATTGTAAGTCTCGGAATTGCTTGAGGAATACAAGACTTCGTAATTGTCATATATTATTTCCTTAATGTATACTTGTGTTTGATCGAATATAGAGAATAATAAAGCTACAACGATTATGATATGTCACGTGTCACTCTTGTGTTATTTGGATATGTGTGTGTATTTTTTTTGCATAATAATGATTCTAAGTTGTTAGCTATGGAATGTATGAATTCCAACCCAGATGGATCTTTGAGTGTTTATCCCTTCATCGCTGAAAAAATACCATATGGTCTCTATGATCCTCATTGTGTCTCGGGTGAGACCTTCTTCGGCCTTGGCTGAAGATTGATATGTCGATGCTTTGGGGTTTTTGTTGGTTACCTATGGATGAAACCTGGGTCTAAACCCCCAAGCGTTAAGAAGGACATGCGCAAGTGTGAAACGATCCAACACTGACATTTCAATTAGAGGCCTAACCCGTTTGGCCAAAAATGTTGAATTATTGAATTCATTCCATTTGAAATAAGTTGAATCCTTCAAAGGATTTGATCCTGAATGAACATTTTCTTCTCATTTATCTTTAATTGATTATATTAATACTTTTGCAATATTTTCAGAAGTCACATAAGTGTTACACACCTAAGTGTCACACTACCAAATGTCACACTTAAGTGTCATAAGTGTTGCAAGTGTTGCATTACCAAATGTCGCACCTAAGTGTCATAAGTGTCACACCACCAAATGTCGCACTTAAGCATCACATTTTTTATACACCTAAGTGTCTCAATTTACCAATTGTTTCACTTAAGTGTCACAAAGTCATAACCATGAGAAAAAGTATGTCATACTCCCTAGACATATTAAAGAATAATCCTATCAGTTGGAGGAAAAAATACCATCTTTTTCCTTGATATTTTAGCCTTAATTGAGCTTCATCACCCCCCTTCCCATACACAAAGATGGATAAAACCCTAATCATCGCTCCTTAGGGAGTGATAATCCCTTGTTCATCTCCCTTTTCATAGTTATGGGGGGGGGGGGGG
>ML793960.1:59400-95317 GCA_009831015.1 Picea engelmannii
GGATCCCTTGGAACAATAAAATTTCCTTCAACAACTGGTTGTACTTAACAGCTGTAATGCAGAAGGCATATTTTAAAGCAAATAAGAATTCACAAGGTACTATAAAAGCTTACAATAGCTTCATGTTGTTCCTAAGGTTTATCTTTTCAATCAGCTCCAGCAGATTTGTTTGTGTGCCCTGTAACTTTCCCTGAACCAGTGATGATACATTGGTGAAGAGATCATGCAGAACATGACCAAGTGGTTTAACCTTCTCTATTTCTTTCCAGATCATTTGTATACACCTGATACCTTGGCTGCCATACTCTAGCAATCCCATTTTTGCTACCCGTCTGTGATTTTTTGTAAGCTCTTTGACACCTGCAAAATCGTGTGTATTCAAGCAATTGAATATTGGCCTTTGTCACCTATGAAATCTTATGCTTTACAAACCTTAGGGTATCTTCTTCCACTGATATATTATTTCGTTGTCACTGGGATCAAGAGCTTCTTTTCATGAGTCAAGCAATCATGTCCTGGGCCATTTAAATCAAAACATAGTTATATGCTTTGAGCGACTGACATCACCATGAATAACTGGTGACTTCACACAATCAAGACCCATCAGGTTTCACTCAACAGTTGACTATAAATGCAAAACCGTGCAGATATTTTTCATTATCAACATTTGCGGGCTTACATTTCCCAAGTCATGAACGCATAGGCCGACCATGGTCGCTGTAACAATTGCAGTAGCTTCCCTTTGATATTTGAACAACAATAATATTTGTTATGGCCTTTTCTCGTGGCTCTGCATCACGACCTGATTCCTTCAACCTGTCAAACGCTTCAAAACCCAGTTATATTTACCATATGACAGATGCACACTTATTTTCTGCCTTCAAATCAGGCATTTGATAGTTATATGGATTTACGATTTGGAATGTGGTTTTAGCTCGGGTTGAATGTGTTTGCTATGACTTGATGTGTCGACCTAAGGATCGAATTGTAGCTTAACTCATGGGCTCAGCTTAATGTGTCGACTTGGCATACAAATCAAAACTATGAGTTAACCCGTGGCTTTTATAACACAAATACTCATATAACTCATCAATGAGGAATAAAATGATATGTTGCTCAGCATCCAACTTTGATGTATTGCGTGGCATGTGACCTTGGTTTGTGTGTCAACTTTTGGTTTAGTACTTGACTCATAGAATTGACATATAATGGAAATAGATTAAGAATATAACACTAGCTTAGAATTTGAACACTTCAAGCACCCACCACTTCTTACTTTGGATGATAATAAGAATAGATGTAAATATAAAGAAGCATAAAACTAGGGTTTAGGAAATGTAACAATTCCTTGTGTTTTTGTAATGCAGGTTAAAGAAAGATTAACAAGACTCTCGAGTAAACATGATCGATGGGAGCTTGGTCAAGAATTTGAAGATATGGATTATGGAAAATGACCAAAGAAAATGATAAACTAATCCCAAAAAGAATTAAATGCCTCAAAATTTACAAAATCATTTGAGGAGATAACATCTGGCTCAAACTGGGACGGAGACCTCCCTGCAAGGTTTCCAAGAACCCAGTAGTTCTAGTCGCCTTTACCATTGGGCTATGGAGTCGTTTGGCCTTTAGAACTGATCCTCTATAAACTGTAGCCTACATGTAACCTGCTCTGCTTATTCAACAACAAATAAATGAAAGAGTCTACTTGCTCAGATGAAGAGCTTATTCTCCTATCTACTCCTACTCTAACCATTGTATTGATGTTTAATCAAGTAAACTCATGCTTCCAATGAAGCCATGTCAGAAAATGATTTACTGAACCTGTTCTTGATCTTAACCCGAAAAATAATGGAATGCATAGCCAACATAAAAGTGGTTTGAACAGATGATAAAGCCATCTTTCATCTGACAAAAATAATTTAACAGATATGCTTCTCATAGATTCCAAATAGTTTTCAATCAGGTCATTAAAACCACAAAATAATACCTCTCTATGTTGTTGTTCCAACTGAAAGAAACACTGCTTCTCTTTTCCTTCACAGATCTCAATGTTGAATACAGACTGTTTGATCTCTGTCTGATAAGAATGCATGATGAACTGTTGATCTGGACTTTTTAGCTCATTATCTTTCTCTTTGTATCTGCTGCAATCTTCCTGTGTCTGCAAATCAGAAAACTGAGGGTTGCCTGTAGTATCTGCTGCAGATTCAAATCTGGAATTTTGATCTTCACTGCAATTTTGATCAACAGATTTATAACTAGCATCAACCACAGCATGCATGCATTTCTAATCATCTCTCTGCTGAAAAGAAGAACTAGATGAAATTCTGATAGACAACAAGCCTTCACAAATCTCAAAATCTTCTTCCTTATCACTGTATTGGTCGAATATAGGAGCATCAAGATAAGATCCTAATGATAGAGATGAAGCTTCTTGTATAGAAGTATCAGCAATAAAATCTTGAAACAGATTTTGAAAAATACCACCTTGTTCCTCATGGTTACTGCAACTTCTCTTGATCTACAAATCTGGAAACTGTGGGCTACCCTTAGTATCTACTGCAGATCCGAAGCTTTCACCTGCTGATATGTCAATCTGCTCATCATCTTTAAAGTTTTCAAAACAAATAGTATGATCTTCATGACAGCCATCTTTAATAGATGCATTTAATACAATGTCAAAAGCATCACCATGGTTGTCATAATGTGGATCAACAATCCCTTGATCATGATAAGAGATATCTTCTGCTGCAACAAAGTCTTCATGAATATTTGGATCTTTGTTCAATAAATTGAAATCATGACAACATTCGGGATATAAAAGGTCAGCTGAAAATATGCCTTTGCAAAACAAATGAAAGGTGCCATGAAAATCTGCCAAAGAGCTGATACTAGCAATAGGAAGAGACCGGTACCAATCACGATCAATTCCCTCTAATGAAAAACCAAAGATCTTGATCTGAACATCCTCATGCACAATTTGCAACCGATGAATGAAATCCTGAAAATCCAGCAAATGTTCAGCTGGAACTTCCCACTCTTCTCCTCGAAATCTGGGAATACTATTTTCCAATTCATCTCTACTAGGCACTAGATTAGGGAAACCAACGATCTTTGAAAAATCATAGAAAGCATATCTCCTAGCTAAAATCTTGTTCATTTCATACCAGTGGAGTCTCCAACAGATTTCAGAACAATGGAGTCTCCACTGAATCCATCCTTCATGGAGTAGCTAGATAGATGATTACAACCAAAAATATGTCCAGACTTTGTCTATCATCAAAGTTGGATCTATGTCGTCTCCCAAGGAAGCTGAGCTTCAATCTCCATTCCCGGGCAACGATGCCAATTTGTTATCTCTCCAGGAGTCCTTCTCAAGTTGTAGGTAGAAGAAGCTCGGTAACTTAAAGTGTGATTGATTTTGTGTTTATGTTTGGGTCAAATGGGATAACTGACCTACTAGATTGTTATCAGGACAATCAAATATACATAACCAGGTTAAACAATGCTTTTAAGAATTAATAATCAGATAAATAGCTTGCTGGTGGATGAAGAAATACTACACTTATTAACCAAAACACACATGTGATGGGTCAAATAAGATAGTAAAGATTACTTATTAAATCACAGTTTATGAATTGACCAAGTGAGATAACAGTCACTAGAAATTAAGATAAACATAGATCAATAACAATCATGCAAGGTATAGAAAAGACAGTAGAATGGCAATCTGACATCAATAATGAAAGGATCTTGTGATCTGTATTATATATATGAAGGGTCTAATACAATAGCAACAGGGTCTAGCTCTCCAGATTCCAAACCCCCTTAGCCTCTCAAGACTTATTGGCTTTATAGCCTTTACAATATGCAAATGAGATCCTATTAAAATGGATCTAAAATACTAATAATAGAACAAGGTCAAAACAATTTTCAAATCATAGGATTAGATCCTAACTTAAAGGAATCAAATCCTAATCATAATCTGTGATCTTCAGCATTCCTCGACAGCTGCAACAATCCTTGACACACTCAATAACCTTTAAGGTGATGACAAGGCACTTAAAATCTTCCTTTGACAGCTGGACAATATCTCGACTAAAAATAGAAAGGCTCTTCAGCCTTTATATCCTTTACATCAACATCAAAAACTTAAAAGAGAGAGTGATCTCTATCCCTTTTTATTTTATCATTCATTTAGAATATTCCTCAAATGATTTGGCAACGAAAACATTTGATCTGAGCGAAAATACCATCATTCTGCCTGTCTTTGTGATTTCGGTGGCTTGTAAGCCAAAATTCTAACCTGTAAGCCACATAAAGCTCTGCTTTCGGTGGCTAAGGACAACTGTGCAAACTGAAATAGACACCAAAAAGGAAGGCTTTAGCAGAGTTCTTCAAAGCTTCATCTAACTTTATTTTCAGGTTTAGAACAACTAATATATGAATCTTATCTCTGTGAGGAGGCTCATAACCATAGATAGTTTTTCATGTTGAACACACACTCTATACCTGTGAGGTTGGCCCTCAAAGTATGGGGCTGCAGGTCTTCATCATGAATTATACATGGCTTCTTGAATGCCACTTTACTTGAGCTTTAACCATATATTAAAGGATTTCCCTGATCTTATTCCTTAGCCATGAATGGTGTTATGGTATTTGTTCTTCATGTTCTTGTTGCATAACTTTCATGCTAATAGTACACACAACCTGTTGGCATCAACTCATACAACACTTGGATTTGAGATTTCATGAATACTGTTTTTGCTTTCTTTAGTATCACCTATATCAGAGTATTCATAAGTAACAATGAGAACCACAAAGGTAATCAAATATGAACTTGTAGTGACAAAATATTGGATTATGCCAAATAGGAAAAGCAGCATAGAAAACTTGAGCCTATAGGGTGTAGACAAAAAGCTATGGATCCCTTGGAACAATGAAAGTTCCTTCAACAACTGGTTGTACTTAACAGTTGTAATGCATAAGGCATATTTTAAAGCAAAGAAGAATTCACAAGGTACTGTAAAAGCTTACAATATCTTCATGTTGTTCCTAAGGTTTATCTTTTCAATCAGCTCCAGTAGATTTGTTTGTGCCCTGTAACTTGCCCTGAACCAGTGATGATACATTGGTGAAGAGATCATGCAGAAAATGACCAAGTGGTTTCTCCTTCTCTATTTCTTTCCATATCATTTGTATACACCTGATACCTTGGCTTCCATAATCTAGCAATCCCATTTTTGTTGCCCGTCTGTGATTTTCTGTAAGCTCTTTGACACCTGCAAAAAAGTGTGTATTCAAGCA
The DNA here is from genome assembly GCA_009831015.1 of Picea engelmannii. NCBI lineage: Eukaryota > Viridiplantae > Streptophyta > Pinopsida > Pinales > Pinaceae > Picea > Picea engelmannii. Next base: position 64,708 of record ML793960.1, read on the forward strand.
ATTGAATATTGGCCTTTGCCACATCTGAATTCTTATGCTTTACAAACCTTAGGGTATCTTCTTCCACTGATAGATTATTTCGTTGTCACTGGGATCAAGAGCTTCTTTTCATGAGTCAAGAAATCATGTCCTGGGCCATTTAAATCAAAACATAGTTATATTCTTTGAGCGACTAACATCACCATGAATAACTGGTGACTTCACACAATCAAGACCCATTAGGTTTCACTCAACAATTGACTATAAATGAAAAAACCTAGAGCTATTTTTCATTATCAACATTTGCAGGCTTATATTTCCCAAGTCATGAATGCATAGGTCGGCCATGGTCGTTGTAACAATTGCAGTAGCTTCCCTTTGATATTTGAACAATAGTAATACTTTTTGTGGCCTTTTCTCGTGGTTCTGCATCATGACCTGATGCCTTCAACCTGTCAAACGCTTCAAAACGCAGCTATACTTACAATATGACATATGCACACTTATTTTATGCCTTCAAATCATGCATTTGACAGTTATATGGATTTACAATTTGGTATGTGGTGTTGGAGTTACTTCACACACACCTAGGATTTATTTTTCCTAATGTTATTCCTTGGTTATTAGTCATAATTAGTCATTATCCAATCTCCTATATTTTAAGAGAGGATATTCTACCTGTAGAATATTCTCTTTCAGTTGACACCTCAGTTTGACTAGTTGAGTTTAGTTTAGATGTTGCATTGGTTTTGTCACCATGCAACATTGGGATCATCACCAACTCACTACTCTTTATTCAGTTAGTTAACTGAAGACTAGTTGACTAGTTAACTCAGCTAGGTGGCAATGCACTCCCGTAACTGCCTGAGAAACTAGACTAGGTGGAAGTTTACTCTTGTAATTGTTGATGTGTGTCCAGATCAATCTAGACCACCACCATGGCTCATTAGTTACTTATGTAGCCTGTATCTATTGTAAATTATTCACTCTTTGAGTGTGGAATACGCTTAATGAGAATTCTTCCATTCTTTCTCTCTTGTTTCTTCTTTCTCAATTTATCTCTGCAAATGTGTGTGGTATTTTCTATCTAGATCTATTCTGTGTAGGTTCAACACATTTACATGGTATCAGAGCCGACGGACTGCTAAGCAAAAGCTACACGAAAATATTTTGTAGGTACAAAAGATTGAAGACAACAAAAAGATGGATTATTCCCCGAAAATACTTCTCGTGCCTCATAACTATTTGGAGTGGAAGCCAGAGATTCTACTTGTTCTCAGAAGTAGAGGCTTATACCAAATAACCATGGCAATGGAAGTAGAGCCTGATTCTACCGATGAGAAAAATGACTTTCTCAATAGACAAGATATGGCCATAGGAAGTATCGGCATGTATGTTTCTCCTAAACTTTTCCATCAAGTATATAAAGAATCACAAGGATCAACTCCAAATGAATTATGGATCAGATTGGAGGTTCTATTTGGGAATAAAGAATATTGTTAAGATTTCATGCAGGAGGTTGAATAGATAGAGCTAGAAGAGAAGTCATCAGAAGATCAAACTTTTTATTATGAAGAGTCTTCTACAAAAGTTTTTGCAGAAATTTGTATTCCATTAATTGAATATGATGTCTACTCCATTTCAGATTTGTTTTCTGAAATTCATGTGGAAGATATATGGCATGCATATCAAGAGTCGCATGCAGACACTTTTGCATACACCATGCATGCATCTCAGGAGTCAAAAAAGGAGTTGTGCACATCAAACGCCATTCTCATCTTTTCTGAGAAACATTTGTAGAAATGAATTGGATATTTGAATTCCTCTCGGGAAAATATTCAATTTCAAGAAAACAATCATCTGAAATGGAGTCCGGAAAGTGAAGTTATGATCGTTTTAAAATCAACAAAATTTCAACATTTTTATGGAAACGGCCACACGATTTTCAAAATTTCATCCAAAATTTATTTGGATACTATTCATTACAAGAAGATAAAGTGGATATGTGTGGAAATATCAATGATGCATATACTTCATCAGATCTATGCAGACTTCTACATCTTCAACAAAATCTTCAAAGAGCACAAACGTGCACAGTTGCGAGGTCTTCTTGGAGTGAAGGACATGGTTGTTTAGCAACTGCCTTTTGTTCCTTATCATTTTTTATTTTATGCATTGTAATTTGAGGGGGGGGGGGGTTTGTTCCCATGAGGTTTTCCCCCTTTCCTCGTTTAGTTCAGTCTATCTTTTGTATTTGGGTACCTAACATGGCCTCGTAACCGGGACCCATTCTTTATTTTAACCATAGTGATGTTTAGGGGGGGTGTTGGAGTTACTTCACACACACCTAGAATTTATTTTTCCTAATGGTATTCCTTGTTTATTAGTCATAATTAGTCATTATCCAGTCTCCTATATTTTAAGGGAGAATATTCCACCTATATAATATTCTCTTTCTATTGACACTTCAGTTTGACTAGTTCAGTTGAGTTTAGATGTTGCATTGGTTTTGTCACCATGCAACATTGGGATTATCACCAACTCACTACTCTTTGTTCAATTAGTTAACTAAAGACTAGTTGACTAGTTAACTCAACTAGGTGGCAATTCACTCCCATCACTGCCTGAGAGACTAGACTAGGTGGTAGTTTACTCTTGTAACTGTTGATGTGTGTCTAGATCAATCTAAACCACCACTATGGCTCATTAGTTACTTATGTAGCCTATATCTATTGTAAATTATTCACTCTTTGAGTGTGGAATACGGTTAATGAGAATTCTTCCATTCTTCTCTCTTGTTTCTTCTTTCTCAATTTCTCTCTGCAAATGTCTGTGGTATTTTCTATCTAGATCTATTATGTGCAGGTTCAACACATTTACAGTTTTAGCTTGAGTTGAATGTGTTTTCTATGACTTGATATGTCAACCTGAGGATCGAATTGTAGCTTAACTTATGGGCTCAACTTAATGTGTTGACTTAGCATACAAATCAAAACTATGAGTTAACCCGTGGATTTTATAACACAAATACTCATATAACTCATCAATGAGGAATAAAATGATATGGTGCTTAGTGTCCATCTTTGATTCATTGCGTGGCATGTGACCTTGGCTTGTGTGTCAACTTTTGGTTTAGTACTAGACTCATAGAATTGACATATAATGGAAATGGATTAATAATATAACACTAGCTTAGAATTTGAACACTTCAAGCACCCACCACTTCTTACTTTGGATGATAATAAGAATAGATGTAAATATAAAGAAGCATAAAACTAGGGTTTAGGAAATGTAACAATTTCTTGTGTTTTTGTAATGCAGGTTAAAGACAGAGTAACAAGACTCTCAAGTAAACATGATCAATGGGAGCTTGGTCAAGAATTTGAAGATATGGATTATGGAAAATGACCAAATAAAATGATAAACTAGACCCAAAAAGAATGAAATGCCTCAAAATTTGCAAAATCATTTGAGGAGATAACAGGTACCACATAGGTTACTTGCAGGGGTTATTTTGCAGGTACCCTAGGTCAGACAACACACAACATTTATGGAGGATTATCTCTCCGAGGGGATCTGACTGACTGGTTTTTAAGCCCACAAGGTTCCTTATAAATGATTTGTATACCTTCAATCGTTTGCAAGGAGTATCAGGCCTCTTTTGGGCGAGGCATACCTACTTTAGGGAGGGAGGGCCCTTTCATCCACTTCATCATGTTTNCTTTGATTACTAGTTGGCCTTAGGATTTGTTTTTTATATCTCGAGTCTTGATTCATCGTGGAGACAGACCAAATTCCCTGTAGGTCTTGCCGCTTGTTACAGTTACCATCTCATTTTGAGTCTTTGCCTTCTAAAAGGCGTAAAGTTATCAAATGTGGTACACACACCTACACTTACCAGAATTGTGATCATACAAGGATGAGTACTAAATTGAGTCAGAAAGATACTCAGAGTCCTAAAACTACCATACCTACTATAGTTAATGGTACTCCTTCGACACCTTCAACCACAATGGTTGTAGTGCCAGAGGTGCCTATCAATACCCATGTTTGTCCTATAGTGAATACTCGACCTATAGCCATGGACCCTTTTGGGTCCCTTTGTCACTCGCCGAGCTATAATATTCAGTCCATCCCTATGGCCTCTAGCCCTTTTTCTTATGGTATGCCGAATTTCACATCGCAATTTTCATCCTCCATCCCAATGTCTAGTCTGGAAACTAGTATTGGACTTGGGGGTATGGCTCCTCCACATACTCCATTTTCGTTTGGTGGTGCTCAAGTCCCACAAACGAATCCTACAGTTGGAGGCCTTCCTCCTATTAACCTCGGGTCTAATCCTATTCCTAATGCTTCTGGATGGTGTAACCATCCTGGCAGACAAGTTATTTCTTAGGGTTCGTACTTTACACCCACCTCCTCTATATCGATTCTGACCAACACGTTTGGCATGATGAATCCACCTTTATCCTCCGGATTCACACCCGGAGGAGGTCAGTTTCATACATTGGGAAACCCCCAACCTAGGTCCACTTCGATTGGGGGTAGTTTTTATAACCCTCATCATAACATTCCTACTGGAATGGTACCCAACCAACCCCTCATGAATCAGTTCAGAGGAGGGTATTACAATCCCTGACAGGTCCACGGTGCTTACCAGAATGCTGGATGGGCTATGATTCCCCAACAACAATATTTCCATGGAGCTTGAGGCCAGATGTTGCAACCTCGTCTCCATTTTATGGCCACGCTCAATTTGCTAGACTTGTCTAAGTTTATGAGTGACCCCATGTGTCATGATATGACATGGACCCCCGTCCCCACCAAGCTTCCTTCAGATATTCCAAAATTCAAACGAAAATTTGGTGAGGATATTGGTGATCATGTCACTAATTTTCACCTTTGGTGCTCTTCGAATTCCCTTAACGACTATTCTATTCAGTTAAGATTGTTTCAACGCACCCTCACAAGGTCTCCATGAAAGGTTATATCAAGCTACCAAGGGGGACATACAGAACTTTTAATTAGATGGTTTTAGTCTTCCTCAACCACTTCCAATTCCCGGTTCGTTACGATGTTGTCTTCGAACTTCTATCAACCTTACATTAGGAAAAAGCCACCCATATATAGGATCACATCCAGGAGTGGCGTAGATAGAAGAGGTTGATCAAGACCTGCATACCCCCAAAATTCCTTCTAGAGTAGTTCCTTAAGTCTATACAACCTTATATTTCGAAGGATGTTTCTACATCCGGGGTTACATCTGAGGAAGAAGCGATTTTTAAAGCCCAACAGTTAGATATTATATATGCTCAGTCTGGGATGTTATATAAGATTCTTCGAGATGCACCGAGGTCAAACTATGCCCTAGAAAAAATCTCAGGCCTCATGTTGATAGCATTCTAGGCTCTGCCAATGTGAAATCTGTAGACTCATTCACAAGCCATTTGAAAGAGTTGTCTCTAAACCAGTCTATAGGAGGGATAAATTTGTCTATGTCCTCCACTCCCACTTATTCGGCGGATGTACATTATGTGCAATCATCAACCAACCCGAATGGTAACCAACAATCAGGAGGGAATAAAAAGAAAGGATGTAGTAATAATCGTACGGGTGGGAAGAATAATAATAAACCCAAGGACAATGATAGTAATGAGAAGTCAAATAATAATGTTGGTGAGGGAAAGAAAGAAATGTGAAAGGTGAAGTTTCCCTGTAAGCTTTGTACAAACGATCACCTTACCCACTAATGCCCCAAACTTGTGGAAGCTGGAAGGATTTTATCTCTACCGCCCGTTGTGCTAACTAATCCTTTTCCACATAATCAACACATGGCCTCGAGATCCTCAAATGTCGAAAATGCAGCGAGTGGGATTCAAAACCCATCGATGCAAGACAGTGACTGTTTATGCATCAATATGGTTAAATCTGAGGTTAATGTAGCCACTCGGTCTCGCGATTACAATTCTTCATAGAATGTACCTGGTCTAGAGTCTCCCCCTCCTCCAGAAACGCCCTTACAGATAAAAAAAGCAGATCCCCCACCTCGTATTCTGAAAGGAGTACTCAAGTTCTCTACCCACAACCCTAATGCTAGAGCCGCCTAGAATTACTCTATTGTTGAGGATCTGGGTCAAACCCCTTGTGCGATGTTGGCTTTGGAGGTACTCCATACGTTTCCTTCACAGAGGAATTCCTTATTATCTGCGTTAGGAGTTGTAGATCCTTGTGGATCTAAAGTTATCAAGTTTGATGTCAAATATGTGAAGCCTCACTTGCATTACCATGTGGCATTCAAAATGCACGTGGGTTACTCAAAGTATACCATCAAATGTATTGTTGTTGATGAAGGCGATGCAACATGTGTGATGTCCCTGGTCTATTGGAAAGCCCTCGGTTCTCCTACCCTTTCTTAGTCTCCGACCATGTTGATTTCTTTTATTGGTTGTTCCTTCCGCCCTCACGAATTCTTCCTTTCTTTCCGGTCCAGTTAGGTAGAAAGATGGTAGAGGTGGATGTCGAGGTGGTTGATGCGCCCCTCAACTATAACTTGTTACTAGGACAGAATTGGACTTATGATATGACTACAATCATATTGTCCATCTTTCACACCATTTTCTTTCCTCATGATGGGAAGATTGTGACGATCGACCGATAGTCCTTTGCGTATGCTATCCCCAATGCATATTTTGGATTGTTGATCCCTGTGATCGATAATTATCATTTGAAAACTGAGAATATTGGTGTTGAAATGTATTCATCCCTTATGGGTACCTTCGACTTCATGGCATTGGTCCATCATATATACACCATGTCCAGTAGGTATGATTCATTAGAGAGGTATGTTCCTTTCCACACTTCATATTTTAATGATCCTTGGACCCTACTTTTCTCGACTACATATTGTGAAGGTAAGTCACATGATGGAATGGCCATGCCATTATCGACAACAGAGATATCATATCAGGTTGTTCTTGACTCTTCCTCTGATCCATATCTTATTACCTCGCAGAAGGATGAGGAGGACCTTGTTCCTGAGCCTGTGTGGGCCACTTCATAGTCTTGTTCACATGAATTTCTTGATGATAATTTACCTTCGGATGAAGATATCATAGAGGCCATGAATGGTTCTGACAGACCATGGGATGATATGCATCATAGCTCTTATTTTCTCCCAGAGCTTGCTAGAATAGAACAAGATGATTTCAGATCTACTTTGAGCGAGATAGTCGGTCACATCGTAGTTCCACTTGATATGAATGACATTTATTCCGAAGGAAACATGGTGAGTATCTCTCCTACCGTCACGATCGATATCTCTCATATTTCTGGCAAGATTGAAAATGTATACATCGGTGCAGATTGCTTGCCAGAAGAAATTTTGATCTACACCGAGCTCTTCAAATAATTCTACAATGTATTTTATTGGTCATATGAAGAGATGTCAGAAATTGACCCTCGTATTGTTGAACATCAGATTAAAAGCTACCCATATGCCAATATTGTTCGACAATGACTTAGATTTGTCAATCCTAGGAAGGCCCTTGCTATTAAGGTAGAGGTAGAAAAACTGCTTAATGTTAGATTTATCTACCCGATTACCTTGACTGAATGGGTATCCAATCTTGTTCCTGTGAATAAAAAGCAAGGAACCATCCGCATATGCATGGATTTTCGTGACCTGAATAAAGAATATCCCAAAGACAACTTCCTGACACCCTTCATCGATCATATTCTCGACGAATGTGCGGGAAGTGAAGTTTTTTCTTTCATGGACAGATTTTCAGGGTATAACCAAATTCAGATTAAACTTGAGTACCAACATAAGACCACATTTATTGTCCCTTGGGGTACTTTCACATACCGGAAGATGCCTTTCAGCCTTAAGAATGTCGGATCAACCTTCCAACGAGCTATGACCTTTGCATTTCACGATCTCAATCACATAGTCGAATCCTATCTCGACGATCTCACTGCTCACTCCCGTAAGAGAGTGGATCACCCTAAACATGTTCAACTAGTTTTTGAAAGATGTCGCCATTATCACATCCATTTGAACCCTCATAAATGCATATTTTGCATTAGGTCAGGTCAAATTCTAGGATTTTTAGTCTCTAAGAATGGGATCATGGTAGATTCGTTAAAGGTTGAGGAAATACTTCGATTGCCTCCCCCACTGTAATGTTCCCAAGCCAATTTTTTCGCTTGGAACACTAACTGACCACTGATTTACTCGTTTGTATGTGTGTGTTTGCAGGTTGGCCTCTTAAGTTTAGGCCTTAGGGTTTATATTCAGTTATTAAGCACATATATGAAGATATACTCAATGGAAATGCAATATCTAACCAATACACAATATATGGAACCAAATAGCATGGATCTGACCTTTATTATTATGCAAAGCAAGAACCTGATACAAAGAGGATGCAGATATGGAATAAAATCATATGGCTCCAATAGATAATAGATGAGCTGCTACAAAATGCTTATGATAAGAGATGCAATCCTCCAAAGTTTGGATATACAATGAAGAATAATGCAAGAAGGACCAAGGTCAAGTCAAAACTCCCCTAGTTGATGGTACATCCTACTGCAAAGCTAAGAAGACCATTGTTTCGGCCCAACTGGAGGAGATCTCCAAATAGCACCAAACTCCACCGAAAGATAGATCAGGACCAATAGAAGTCGTCCCTGAAGTATCAAGTCAAGATGCCAATATCTACCCCTCCAAACTATTGAAACCCTAATCAAGGTTGTGCCCTCCTAAAGACTGTCAAGCTCAATATTTTGGCCCTGCTAGAGAAAGCCTCCAAATACACTAAAACTCTCTAGAAAGATAGATCATACCACCACAGGCTACTAGGAGAAGTCTCAGGGTCAGATCTGAGGTGTAACCCCTCCAAACTGACCAGAAATGAATCATAGTTGTGCCCTCCTTCTCTCAAAAACGTCCCAAAGCTACAGATAATAATATAGCAAGAGTAACCCTCTCAAAACACTCCATATCTGATGGACAAGGCCCTGCAAGAAATACCCAGGTGTTAGAATATTAATAAACACTACCAATAATATGGATCGAACTCCTCTCCAAGGAATGATGCATCCCTTTCTAGAAAACCCTCAAGGGTACGACCTGTTGTTCTCCTGAATGGATGATGGTACTTGTGAATAATGTAGAATGGTGTGGGTGGATTATTTCATCCTCGAGACCAAGCTTGGAACAAGGTGAGTGGAATCTCTCACCACTTAGTTGTTCTCTAGGGTTTGTATTCTCAAAACCCTCAAAACTGTGTGCTCAAGAGCCCAATAGCCAAATGAAAAATAATCCAAGATGCCCTCAGAGGTGCACCCTAGGATTTCCTTTATACTTATTTCTATTCTTCTGTTGAGTTAATTTAACCCTGAGGTTCAAGTCCTAACTCAACCTTAAGCGCTCTAATCCTCCAGTGAGTTGATTTTTACCTTTTCAAGTCAGCTTCAAAATATAACATTGAGTTAGTTGACTTTTTCCCCATGCTACATGAGACTATGGTCTAGGGGGGATGAATAGACCACTAAGTCTCTCCAAACCTTTTCATCAAGAGGTGGGGGACATTACAGTCTCCCTTGCTAGAAATTTCTTGTCCACAAGCAATTCTGAACCTGTCTCCTATATCACTTGTTCAATATCCCACGTGGCATCCTCAATGGGAAAGTCCTTCCACTTGACTAAGTATTCTCTGATGCTCCTCCTCCAGATTTTATTTTCCTGAACCTCCAATATTTCCTCTGGCACCTGTACCAATTTCCCCTCTTCATCTAAAGGTGGCGGTACCTCAAGTGGGGTGATGTGTTGGCCAATGGCCCTCTTCAAGCATGACACATGGAAAACGTTGTGTATCTTGTTGCTCTGTGGAAGCTCAAGTTCATAAGCCACAACCCCTACATTCCTGTTGATCCTATAGGGTCCAAATAACCGAGGTTGGAGCTTTTATTCTCCACTCCTTTTGATAGAAGCATGTCTCTATGATTGGAGCCTTAGGTATACCAAGTCACCAACCTCAAAAGTGCGCTCTACCCGGTGTTTGTCTGCTTGGACATTCTGTTGATTCTGTGCCCTTTGTAGATGATCCTTTAATTCCCTGAGTATATCCAGACTCTGTTGCACCCAATCATGTACCATCAGAGCTATGTTATCACCAAAGGCAATCTCTACAAAAGAGAGGGGGTCATAACTGTACAAATCCCTGAATGGAGTCATGCCTATGGACATGTGATAAGTGGTGTTGTAACAATATTCCCCCAGGTGTAGCCACCTAACCCATGCCTTCTGCTGCTCTACCACATAATTCTTGAGGTAGCTTTCTACCCATTTGTTGACTATTTTGGTCTGCCCATCAGTCTGAGGATGATAACTAGTGATAGGGGTCAAGGTTGTACCAACCATCACGAATAAATCCTTCCAAAAGGTGCTCATAAATCGGCTATCCATGTCACTAACAATGGTTTTGGGTAGACCATGTAGTCTAAAGATCTCCCTGAAGAATAATCCATCCACCTGTGTTGCACTAAAGTCTGTAGCAATGGAGAAGAAGTGTGCAAATTTAGTTAACCTATCCACCACTACAAAAATACAATCCTTACCCTGTGCCCTCGACAGTCCTGTGATGAAGTCCATGGAGATGCTCTCCCATTTGTGCTCTGGGATGGGTAGAGGTTGTAGCAGTCCTGATGGACGTGTGTGCTCATTCTTGTTTTCCTGGCAAGTAGTACACTCCTTGATGTGACTCATCACATCTTCTTTGAGGCCCTTCCATGAGAACCTTTCCCTTACATGCCTGTATGTTTTTCCAATCCCTTGGTGCCCTACCACCGGTGAATCATGACATGCATGTAGTATATTGGCCTTGAAGGTTGACTCAGGAACCAAAAAAATTTGTCCCTTGTAGCAGATGATGTCATATATGACTTTGAAGTTGTCATCCTGTATTTTCCCATCCATCAACTGACAAGAGAACTAATTTTTGGAATATTCCACCAAGATGTGAGCTTTCTAGTCAACTAATATATATGTCATGGCATAAAATGATGGCCTCCTGGATAATGAAACTGCAACTACGTTGTTCTTCCCTTTGACAAATTCCATGTGAAAGTCATAGGCTTGTATCTTTCTGACCCACTTCTGCTGCCTCTCGTTTAAGTCCTTCTACTCCAAGAAGTACTTAAGGTTTTTGTGATATGATTTCACCACAAACCTTACACCTACCAAGTATTGTCTAAATTTGGTCAAGGCATGCATGATAGAAAACATCTCTTTATCGTAGATGGTGTAAAGAAGCTCAAGGCCCCTCAATTTTCGGCTCTCATAGGAAAGGGGATGCCTATTTTGCATCAGTACGGCTCCAATGCCCTCTCCGGAGGCATCACATTCCAGTGTGAAAGGTTGGCCGAAATTTGGCAAGGCTAACACTGGGCATGTGCTCGTTACCTTTTTCATCCTATCAAATGTAGATTGTGCTTCTTCACTCCACCTGAAACCTCCTTTCTTAGTCAAATCGGTCAAAGGTGCACAAAGTTGGGAGAACCCTTTGATGAATCTTCTGTAATAACTACAAATACCAAGAAATCCCCTCAACTCTATAAGAGTTTTATGTGTGGGCTAGTCAAATATCGCTTGGATCTTTTCTTGATGTACCTGTACCCCTTTAACTCGAATGATGTGTCCCAAGTAGAGGACCTTTGTCATCCCAAATTCACATTTGGACTCCTTGGCATACAAGGATTGGCCCTTTGTGATAGTTAAGATCTGTTCCACATGTTGAAGATGTTCCTCCCAATTCTTTCTATAGATTAGCAAGCCATCAAAAAACACAAGAAGATGCTTCCTCAACTACTTGTTGAATACATGGTTCATACATGACTGAAATTTGGCAGGTGCATTGGTCAATCCAAATGGCATCACTAAGAATTCATAGTGGCTGTAGTGACACCTGAAGGCAGTTTTGGGAATGTCCTCCTCCCTCATTTTGATCTGATGATAACCAAAGCACGAGTCAATCCTTGTGAAGTAAACAGCCCCATGGAGCTCATCCAATAGCTCATCAGTCCTCGGAATGGGACACCTATTTTTGATAGTTTTCTTTTTTAATGCCATGAAATCAATGCACATTCCCATAGTTCCATCCTTCTTCTTGACCAGTACCATTGAAGAGGAAAAAGGAATGGAACTTGGTCTAATGTGACCCATGTCTAAGAGTTCTTTGATGGCCTTCTCTATCTTGTCCTTATACTTATTTGGGTGTCTATAGGGCATGGTGATGATTGGATTTGCCCCCTCTTCCAACTCAATGATATGCTCAAATCCCCTATCTGGTGGCACTCCTGGTGGAATGGGTCCAAACACCTTATTGTGTTTGTCAATGATCCTTTGGATCTCTGGTGCATAGTGAACCTTCCCCTTTTTGTCCACACATGTCAAAATCTTTCACTCAATAGCATATATAATCTCCTCTCTCCTGAAAATGGCCTCCATACGCTTTGTTGTGACTACCTTGGCTGTGTTTCCTAACATGCCTTTGAGGACTACCTTTCTTCCACTCTCCTCTGTGAAAGAAATCAACATGGTCTTGTAGTTGGTGGTGATAGGACCCAACGTATTGAGTCACTGTACTTCAAGGATTATATTTGTATCAGGGAGGTCCATCACATAAACGTCATGTGCCAAATCATGCCAACCTAGTGTAAGCTTCATCCCTGGAATGTACCTGTTAGAAGGCATGGTGCTTACTCCTGCTACCTCCACCTTGAATCCTTCAAACTAAATTGTGGGTATATGCCTCCTCTGTAGAAATGTTTAGTCAATGAAGTTGTGAGAATCACCCCCATCAATGAGCACTGACACCTTTTTCCCCTGCAATACTCCTCTCATCCTAAAGGTGTTGTACTTGGGTACCCCACTGATGGATGCCAATGTAGCCCTCTCTTATGTTGCAATTTTGTGACTTGTAGCCTCCTCTTCTTCAATTTCGGTGGTGTCTGCCTCTATGTTCTAGATGTGGCTGAAATCCTCATCCTCTTCATTATCTTATGTCACCTCAATGTAATGTACCTAGCCACGACCCATACACTTGTGGGATGGGTTCCACGACTCTTTGCATGTGTAGCATAGTTNTGTTTTTATCCATCCTACATCTTCCCCTGTTGAACCCCCTTGGGTCTCTTCCTCCTGGATTCATTGGAGGTCTTTGGTCTCTCCCTCCAGTGTTTAGAGGTGGTCTAGGCACAAATTTTGGTTTTGCAACTGGGCCTAGATCTCTCGTCCTCCATATAGCATCCTGCAAGTTGGTAGGCTTAAAAACCTTAACCCAACCCTTCCAGGGTTCCATCAAACCCTATGTGAATCATGAGTCTAGACTATGACATGTCATGTACAATGACTGCTAGCCTCTAGAATTCCTCAATATACACCTCTGGTGTTCTTGTCTGTCTGAGTTGTGTGAGTTCCCTGAAATGTAGCTCTGGATCCCCCTAGTCAAACCTGTCAATGATCCTTTGAGTGAACTCTGTGTATGACACTATATGGTTGTGGCCAACGCATAGTACCACTAGTCATGAGATTTTCCATCCAAGCACATGGTGGAAAAATTGATGCCATCCATTTCCCTCATAAGGTTAAGCTGCAGGTAAGTGTCTAGTTTTTGTACCCATGTTTGTGCAGTCATCTTGGCCGAACCATCAAAGTAGGGGATCTCCATCTTTCCTCCCTTGCGCTCTATCTCATAGTTGTTCCTGTGGTACGGCCTAGGTTTGATTCTGAATTTCAATCCATAAAACCGATCTAAGGTGATTTGCCTCTGAATTGGTAGGCTTAGTGAGTTGTACTCTCTGGCACACTGCTCAAACTGATCCTCAAACTTGTTTGGGTGGTTGGACTGTGTTGATTCATCTGTAAATGAGGGCAAGTATGGTCTAGGAGTGGTGCTGCTACCTGTTTGTCCATGTGGTGCTCCCCCTCCATAGCTTCCCTCTGAATGATGATATAGAACATGTTCCTGCTGATATGTGTTCCCTCCATGAGATCCACTAGTTTCCTTGTTGGCAAAGGATTCTAGGCCTTTCCCCTTATGAGTCATCTACATCAAGAGTTGTGATATCCTTGTTTGGTTTTCATTTACCTTCCTCAAGGTCTCTGATATTTCGGCATGTCTCCTATGGGTTGCCTCCTGGTTTTCCTGCAGGTGATTTACAAGGTCGCTCTGTGATACATGTATGGAATGTTGCAAGTCCTTAGCAATCTCTGCTAGTGTTTGTGGCTCACTATCCTCACCTGATACTTCCATTTCGGCCTCTACTTCACATGTCTGTTTCCTCCTTCTGCCCGTATAAATTCCACTGAAATTCTACATGCACTAATCCTCACAGGCTGGGAGGATCAGAGCTCTTATACCACTGTAATGTTCCCAAGCCAATTTTTTCGCTTGTAACACTAACTAACCGCTGATTTACTTGTTTATATGTGTGTGTTTGCAGGTTGGCCTCTTAAGTTTCGGCCTTAGTGCTTATATTTAGTTATTAAGCACAGATATGAATATATACTCAATGGAAATGCAATATCTAACTAGTACACAAGATATGGAACCAAATAGCATGGATCTGACCTTTATTATTATGCAAAGAAAGAACCTGATACAAAGAGGATGCAAATATGGAATAACATCAGATGGCTACAATAGATAATATATGAACTTCTACAAAATGCTCATGCTAAGAGATGCAAGCCTCCAAAGGCTGGATATACAATGAAGAATAATGCAAGAAGGACCAGGGTCAAGTCAAAACCCCCCTGGCTAATGGTATGTCCTGCTACAGAGCTAAGAAGACCATTGTTTCAGCCCAACTGAAGGAGATCTCCAAATAGCACCAAACTCCACTGAAAGATAGATCGAGACCAGTAGAAGTCCTCCCTGAAGTATCAAGTCAAGATTCCAATATCTACCCCTCCAAACTGCTAAAACCCTAATCAAGGTTGTGCCCTCCTAAATACTGTCAAGCTCAATATTTCGGCCCTAATGGAGAAATCCTCCAAATACACTGAAACTCTCTATAAAGATAGATCAGGCCACCACAAGCTACTAGGAGAAGTCTCAGGGTCAGATCTAAGGTGTAACCCCTCCAAACTGAGCATATCTTAATCATAGTTGTGCCCTCTTTCTCTCAAAAATGTCCCAAAGCTCCAGATAATAATATAGCAAGAGTAACCCTCTCAAAACACTCTAGATCTGATGGATAAGGCCCTACAAGAAATACCCAGGTGTTAGAATATTGATAAACCCTGCCAATAAACTGGATTGAACTCCTATCCAAGGAATGATGCTGATCCAGGTGGATATTGGTGCCCACCCACCTTTTCCAATTGGCTCAAAACAATTTTCTGACAATTTTGGTAATTTACTATTTTTAGCAGTTTTTCAGGTCCTGAACTTCCAGAGTCATTCTCAGGCCCTAAACGAAGTTTTTTGGGAAAATGGGGAGAAACATGGAAGTTCCTTCGATGTTGCTCACACCAAAGTTGTAGTCCTCGGATAGATATTTCTAACGGTGTATCGAGCGCCCCAAACAGAGATCGTATTCCAAATTTATGCCCCCAGAAAGTTGACGTATCAACTACCTCCATCGGGGCCCGCAAACCTTTTGGTTTTTCATCTTCTGGGGTTAGTGCTTTTTATTTTCCTTATGCTAAAAATTCCCTTAGAGCCTCATTGTAATAATCATCTTCTTTCGAATGCGAGTAGCCATCACATCTCTTCTCAAAGATAAGTTGCCACCATTCTAGCGAGTCTTTCACTCTATATTTTTACAGTCTCTGTACATTTATTTCATTAATAGAAATCGTGTATTCTTGTATCTCTATGTTCATGGTTGCATCTCTGATACATTTTTGTTATATTATTGGATATCTGAGATATCTCTATATATTTCTTTGTTATATCTTCACTCTAATCTCGTGCTGAAAATTAT
This sequence comes from Picea engelmannii, assembly GCA_009831015.1. Taxonomy (NCBI): domain Eukaryota; kingdom Viridiplantae; phylum Streptophyta; class Pinopsida; order Pinales; family Pinaceae; genus Picea; species Picea engelmannii. The sequence continues at coordinate 80,683 of ML793960.1, forward strand.
CCGGATTAGATGCACCCCTTGTTGGAAAACCCTCAAGGGTACAACCTGTTGCTCTCCTGAATGGATGATGGTACCTATGAATACTATAGAATGGTGTGGGTGGAGTATTTCATCCCTAAGACCAAGCTTGGATGAAGGTGAGTAGAATCTTTCACCACTGAGTTGTTCTCTAGGGCTTGTATTCTCAAAACCCTAAAAAATGTGTGCTCAAGATCCCAATAGCCAAATGAAAAATAATCCAAGATGCCCTGAGAGGTGGACCCTAGGCTTTCCTTTATACTTCTTTCTATTATTCTGTTGAGTTAAGTTAACCCTGAGGCTCAACTCCTAACTCAACCTCAAGCGCTCTAATCCTCCAGTGAGTTACTTTTTACCTTTTCAAGTCAACTTCAAAATACAACATTGAGTTAGATGAATTTTTCCCCGTGTTGCATGAGACTATGGTCTAGTGGGGATGACTAGACCACTAAGTCTCTCCAAACCTCTTCATCAAGAGGTGGGGGACATTACACCCGCACACTATTCGTCAACTTCAAGGTTTGCATGGGAAATATAACTTTTTATGATGGTTTATAGTGAACTATACAAATATTACTAAGGATTTCATGTGTCTCTTAAAGAAGGACACTCCTTTTATCTGGGATGAGCAAGCCCAGGAATCCTTCGATGTTGTGAAGAAATCCTTGGTATTGACACCTCTACTGAAGTCTCTAGACTACGGTAGAGATTACTTGCTTTATGTCTCCACGTCCGAAGAGACAATTGGTATGGTATTGGTTCAGGAGGATGACGAGCTCCATGAGCACGTCATTTACTATCTTAGTCAAAACTTAGTCGGCCCTGAACTCAAGCATTATCATGTTGAAAATATAGCTTTGGTTGTCGTTCATGCAATCCAACGATTATGACACTATATATTGCTTTGAAAAACTACTGTGGTTGTCTATGTCAATCCATTTCAATACATCCTTACGAGGCGTATTATAGGGGGAAACTACAATAAATGGATTGTCATTCTATAAGAATTTGATCTCGATTTATCTTATGCAAAGTCCAAAAAATCACTAGTTTTTGCAGATTTAATATCTAACTTCCCATGGTTAGATGAGGATGTTATTCATGTTGATTCATTTGAGGATGAACACATTTTCCTTATCTCATCGTCAGACCCCTGGTATGGAGATATTGTTGTCTATCTTCAAACTTTGAAGTTCCCTTAGCATCTCTCGCGAGATGACCAACGTCGTGTACGATACCAAGCTAAGAACTACCTTATCATCAGTGACACTCTATATCACCAAGGAATAGACAATATCTTGTGTCGTTGTTTGAATTACGAAGAAGTTGAGTCTGTTCTAAACGACTGCCACAGCGGGGCTTGTGGTGGTAACCTATTCGAGCTTGCGACAACCCAGAAAAATTTGTGAGCCGGTCATTTTTGGCCATCTATTTTTAAATATTGCATCGAAGAGGTTAAGAAGTGTCACCCTTGCCAGCTATTCACTCGAAAAATGTGCTCGCATCCATCCCCTCTCCATCTAGTCGTTACCATTAGTCCCTTCACCAAGTGGGGGGGTGGAATTTGTTGATTGCAACCCAACTTTGGATGGGGGGCATCAACACATTATCGTGGTCATAAACTACGTTACTAAGTGGAACGAGGCCATGCCTACAATTAAATCTGATGGTAATACTGCTTCCTTCTTTGTATTCAATCAAATTATATCCAGGTTCAGAATCTCGAGTGAGATTGTCATTGATCATGGAAGTCACTTTCAGAATGAAATGATGAAAGAATTAGCATAAAAAATGGGGTTTAGACATGGTCATTCTTCCCCTTACTACCCCCCGGAAAATGGACAAGTAGAGGCCGTGAACAAGTCTCTCAAGACCATTTTGCAGAAAACTGTCATCCAAAGAAAATCTGACTGGCATATCATGCTTTATCCATCACTTTGGGAATATCGAACCTCGGTTGAGACTTCCACTGATTTTTCTCCTTTCCAATTAGTGCACAGTGTGGAATCAATCTTACTTATTGAATGTGAAATCCCTTCTCTTAGATTGGAATTTGCGCTCCTACCTGACACTTCCAATCTCGAACAATGCCTCATAGACCTAGAGAGTATAGATGAGTAGTGTGGAGACATCTCTACGACTATCGAAGCGAATAAAAGATGTGTCAAGGTACAATATGATAAGTTTTTCTATCCTCGGTAGTACACTGAGGGTGACTTGGTCCTTCTATATGACCAAGCTAAAGAACCACTAGGGGCAGGCAAGTTCAAAGCCATGTGGAATGGTCCCTATATCATGTGACGTGTCTTAGAAAAAGGATCCTATGAATTAGAATATTATGAAGGGGACATGCTAGCTGAGCCCAGGAATGAGCTCTGTTTGAAAATATATTACGCTTGAGCCCCAAGCTTGGGTGTAACTCTTTGTATACTAATGTATTTTAGTGTATATATATTTTCCCTTTGTTTTTATCTTCATCTTGCTTATCAATTTTTCCCTTAGTTGGCAGATGTCAATGGAGTCTTCGGTCTACTTAGGATTCGCATTTGGGACCATTTGTCATACATGGAACTTGGCTTCCACCACTTGGGTTGTTTACTCACCCGAGGGTCTAATCATGTCTTCAGGTGGCGTATGCCAAGGGCCATCCACAAATAATGTGGCTGAGTTATGTAGCGTTGTTATAGAACTTTTAGGTGATGCCATTTCACATGGTATTCACTCGTTAGAAGTTTTCCTGGACTCTCAGTTAGTAGTATGTTAGTTGAACGATATTTTTCGTGTGCGTGACCCTACTCTAATCTGACAATTCTTACGGGTACGACTTTTGGAATGACATTTTGATTTGATTACTTATCATCACATAACTAGAAGTTCTAATTATGTATCTGATGCATATGATAATTTTGTTTTAGATTGGCATTTTCCACATAACTAAAGCAAAGAAAACACTTTCATCAATGTACACATTGTAACATAAGTAAATCCAAAGATCAATGGTTTTTATATATATTTCATCTCTCCAAAAAATATGATGTTATAGTACAAAATTGGGGATCACACCCTCAAAAATACATATACGGTTGATCATAATATAATCACGACATCTACGCCTGTGGTGCCGGATGAGTGTCATGATAGCATACTATGGAATTTGTGAGATGCTGAAAGAGTCATACCCAAGCACGGGGCACACCTACCACCTGCCGCTGCATTGCCTCCGGCAAATCCTCCACCTAAACCATGGGAATCCTCTGCATCAAATGAGACATATTGCCCTGCACGTTTTGAAGCACTCTATCAGCATCCCCTCGCATTGGCTCGTCCCTCGATGCCTTTGTTGGTGTCGTGGAATCTCGTATGGCCATCGTGGACCCACGTCTACGTCACACACATTCTTAGTTAGTACTTGACATCATCCAAAAATATTTTTGTTTTCTTATACAAAAATACAAAAAAATGAAATATTCAAAAAAAATTGACATACCTATGTCTCCGTAGGCAGAACCTGGTGATAACGGCATGTCCAGATCTCCTCTAAATTCAATCCCTACATAAGGGTAGTCCTCCAGAGAAATTACCTGTCGACTCCACCACAATAAAAACTCGTCGTTGTAGGGTGTTGGCACGCTACCACCCCCTGCCACCTCATCACCTCAGTCCATCGTGCCATGGCTATATCGCGAGGTCCATGCAGAACAATCTCAACTCTAGGGCACAAGCTTGGAACCCGCTCGAAGAAAAAACTATAAAGGATAGACGTGAACCAGAAGTTCCTCTTTCTACCTAGTTTGCAGTCTATCAGTTGGCTCTTCATATTGGCCAGCAGTGAGGCACACCAGTCGTAAACCGTGGGTTGCAAGAACTCCACTGAATAGAACACAATTGGCCTCAATTCCTGGTGCAAAGAGGTCGACCCTGTGATATGTGTCAACACTAGGACAACAATCTTGAGACTCATATTGTTGATCACTCTGATTGGGAGTTGGATCCCTACCTTCTCGGTCCCTACAATGAAATGAGTGTCTATGTAATCCTCTATGTTCATGCTACTCCCAGCCCCCGGGGCTTTGAGGTTGACCACCTCACCCCGACACAACAATCCCGTCAAGAAGTAGATTTCCTCAACTTCAATCCTTAATGGTTTTCCATCAAATATGCAGGTCTCAGTATCTGGATCCTAGTAGTTCACAAGCAGCTGAAACAGTCTCAATTGATCCCTCATACCTTTGAGAGCCCAAAACTTGTATATCCCACATATTTTTAAGGCCATTTGGGCCCCTGGATCTCTCTCCACTGCATCATCCACCTCTTCATGCTCTCTTTCTCTCCACTCTAGCACCATCCTACAAGATTAAAACCATTTTTTGAATTAGCAATATTTAAAAAACCTTATCCATAGACATGTATGAGAGGTACAATGTACACAGTCATGTATAGGGTGGCTTATACACTGATCTTTTTGCAAACAGTCGCGTATAGGTATGCATATACATGACCTGATAATTTGTAGCTCGCATACACCTTAGTTTCTAAGTTGCACCCTAAATAACTTTAAAAAGGAGGCCTAATTACAAATTTTAATCCACTAGAAAGAAAGAGGGGAACAAGATGAATTACCTGGTCTAGACGTTTGTCGATTATGTTGCTAGTAGCTCTCGCAATCGACAGTTGAAATTCGGAGGCAATTTGGTCCAAAATGCACTATTTGGGTAAACAATACAAATGGTATAGCAAAATTGTTTTTTTTTACTATTTATAGAAAAAATTTACCCACTTTACATAGTTTGGCACAATATTTTGGCCTAATGGACTAAGAAGACAGTGGATGGAGTTGGTTTTGGTGGGTTTGTCCATGGATTCTTGCGGTTTTCAGCACCATGTCGCTCGTTTGTAACTTTGGACAGGTATTTTCGTCACCCAACATATAGGATAGGTATCCAATCCATCATGCACACTTGCATCATCCTATGGCTGCAACTCATATGCCTTAGGTATGAACCCATTTAATAGAGACACTGAACCTTCTATATGCAACTAGAAGTGTCATTGTCGAATGGTAGAGACTTACCAAACATGGGTACCCTAGTTATATCCCCTGCTACATTCGGTGCCCATGCAGAGATTTTTGTCCATAGGATTGGGAGTTCCTTATAGCTAATACATGACTTTACATTTGAACCTCATTTATTACTCATAAACATGTTGACCTATACCTAGAGGACTCCCAATGAGTTTGATTTAATATCTTTTCCAACTCTCTCAAAAAGCGAAAAGATTGTCGAGTGAACTTGTCTCTTTCACACTCGTAAATTGGATTTGAAAGGACATCTGTTTGGTGTAATTTTACCACTTTTTCAAACCAAGTAGACTAAGATTACGAAAAAGGACATTTTTTGGCATTAAGTTGTAATTGCATCTCATTCTCTTGCTTGTAGTATTGATCCTATTGCCAGTTCTCTCTTTTATGTTATAAGCCTTTCACCTTAGCAGTTTGCATCATCAGCCAAGAAGATCCTTGTTTATATCCTTTGCAACTTGACACCCTATACCGAAGAGGAAACATTCCCCCAAGTGTCCATATCCCGCATGCACCTCCTTGCATTGAGCATAGGTATGTTACACTGTTGGAACTAGTTTCTTACTTGTGACACTCATTTCCTCCTCGGTATCATAACATTCATTTGACTATGAAAAAACAAAAAAGGACGAGTGAGAAAGGAATATTATCTTATATTGGTAGCAATCGTGTCACCTTTAAATAGAGCACACAATTTTTGAGTCCACATGTCATCAAAATTTTGGGTTTAGCACGACCTTAGGAAGCTCAAATCGTTACTTAGAGTTTACTTTCCCGACTGGTTACTCTTCCAGTCCCTATGGAGAGTTTGATTGATGCCTCCTGCATCTCAAAGTTTCATCATTGATTCTATGTTGCCAGAGTCTTCCATATTTCTCATGATCTTGTTTAAAGGATTTCTATCAATTTGTGTAGACCATTCCTTAGAACTCTTGACTTTGCATGTCGACCATACCCTTAGTATGTCTCAAAGTTACATGAAGTTGTACTCCTATTATGCACCCTAGTCCTACTTTCCTCATTAGTAGGTAACCTTGAAACCAACAGTCGACATTTCATCATTGGTCGTTGATTGGGTGGTTTCCCTTGTGTTCGACGAAAAGAAACCTATTCACATATTGGAATTCTTGCAGTGTCTTAGATGCCATTAGCCTTATTGGTGGTTTCCTCGCCTTTGTCAACCATTTTCCTTATTGGTTGTTATTTAGAGGGTCTTTTTAGTGTATCACTTGCATCTTTCACACGCGAAAGACACAAAGGGTCGTTGGTTCGTGAACACATTCTTTGTATGATTTCCTCCATATCATCAAGCTCTTGATTTGTACCTCATGTTGAATAATGAGATATGCCTCAATGCTCTCCTTTCAATGGGTCTCCTTCCATCGAATTCAACTCATATACTCTGAAAATGAGACCTAGAGTCCTATGAGTACCTAGAGGCTTGCAGTCATTAGTGGCAGGTTCTCTCACCATCGACGGTTGGGAATGCATCGATTTCCTCTAATCGATGGATTCTTCAAGTGTTCGACCCCAAAAAAATTATTCACACTTGTAAGAATGTACTCGATGCCTTGATACCTACTTTCATTATCGGTAGGTTGTCTCACGTTTGTTAACGGTATACCTTAATGACCGGTAATCAAACGAAGTCTCATTGTGTTCGAACTCAAATCTTTTATTTGCACGATGTAGACTTGCACCCTTGGCGAAACGTGTAGAATACTTGAAGACATCAGTTCATAGTCGCAGCTTTCCTGAGTTGTTTCTATCTTTCATTGGACCAATACCTATGTGACTTCAATGACCATGGGAGATCAGATTGTACTCATTGCATACAAACATCTTCAGATTGATTTTGAGACTGGTTTTACTGGGCCTTGTCTGTGACTATCACAACCTTTGGCATGTAGCCACCTTTGTATTTCCTACTCATGGCCATGAACAACTGTTTGATATATTTTCACATGGATCTGCAGTGTAATTCAAATTGGCAGCCATGTGTGCAAAGTCAGTACATATTGTAATATTCTCATGAGAAACCATTTCTTCCAGTTGGGTCTCCATTAGTCCACTTCTAGGTATTATAATGTATTTCAGCCATCATATATACTCCTCTGACCTCACACATTAGGGGGAATCTGTTATAGCAATATTTGCCTCACCTTATGCAAATTTTCTCAGAAGGCCTTTTTCCATTTCCCTATGCAGACTTGAAGTCCCTTTTTGCAAATCCCATAGCTAAAAACAATATTTTTCCACATATACGTGCCCTAACTATTATACAACATGCATATACGCAAGTTGCACCACTACAACCCACGTACAAAATTAAAAAATAGTGTTGGGTTTCCATGTCATGTCACGAGATCCATGATCCTTGACCTTCCATATACTGGAAACATTCTAACTCGGCCCTTCTGTTCCACTTGAAGGCTATAAATGGGCCATATCCAAGCTATGGAAAAGAGGAGAATAATTCAACTTTGAGAGAAAAGTTACTCTGGAGAAATTATTCACTTCATATTGAGTCTGCATCCCTTTGTATTTTTAAGTCTGAACACATTGTTCAGCCCCCAAGTTCTTCCCTACTTGATTGAGAACCTCATTGTCTCTCTTATATGAGCTTGCCTTTGGTGGATGATTGAAGTGGTGGAGGCCCAACTTGAAGGGACTTAGTTTCTCGGTTTTGAACCGTGCCGACACGAAAGTTTGTAATTCATTCACTTATGCTTATTACATTTTAATAGAAATACTCTTTTCTCATCCAATTAATATCTTTCAAATATTTGAATTATTATTCCATGGGCATATTTGTTATGAATGTTGATGGTTTATGCTATTGCATGTGATAACTTGATATATTATCACCATATGCTTACGTTTCTTGGTTGTTGAGGACAAGTTGCAGGTATATTGATTTGAGTCAAGTGCTCAACGGTGGACTTCATCGAACGTTTGGACGAGTTAGGCTCTTTATCTTGTCTTGTGAGCATATTTGTTTATATAGCATACCTGAGATTAGAGTTGACTTCTATAGTCATTTCCGTCTGTTGTGGTTTACCCCTATCCATAGAGATATTTTCCTCGTAACACCAGAACATCAAACACACTTTACTCCTCCATTTTTTTTTCATATGGAATTCCAATGGAGCAATAGAATAGACCATGAAATTTTAAAAATCCCTTCTACATGACCTAATACTTGGAACTCAATATTTAAAGTTTCAAATTCTCCTTCTTCTCGCCCATAGACTGGTTTTCCAATAAATGTGTCACAAATATAGACATATATAGGAGTTTCCTTATGAGGAGAAAACCATTAAAAAATGAAGAAAGTGTGCATGTGCGCCCACACACACATTTATGCTTTATCCTTCATTTATGGATTTTTCATTATAAGGAAATTCTTATTTAAAATATATTAAAGACATTAAAAAAAGAGAAAGCCTTAAACGCACACACATTTTTTCTTTCTCCTTCATTTATGGATTTTTCCTTATAAGACAATGCTTATTTAAAATATATTAAAGACATTAAAAAAAGAGAAAACACTAAAAATTTAAAATTATATATATATAGATAGATTAATATTTTATTTAATGCTTTCTCCTTCATATATGTTTTTTTCCTCATATAGCAACTATTTATTAGTATATATTAAATCAGAGTTCAAGTTAAGAGGAGAAATCCATGGAAAAAAATAGAAACTATTTATTAATATATATTAAATCAAAGTTCAAGTTAAGAGGAGAAATCCATGGAAAAAAATAGAAATTAGTAAACATTTATCATTATATGTATATATAAGAGTTGGTTCATAGGGTATCCTTATAAGAAGAAAATGATAGGTAAGTAGTTTTCTAACCCATAATTTCACATTGCTTAGCATATGCAAGCTCAGCGTCCAATAATACACCGTGTTTGAAGAGTCAAAGTGAAAACATACATAGTCATGGGCACAATGAGTGTGAGGCAATATCACATAGAGAATGGAGTAGAGACACATAAACAATACATAATACATAAAACTTTGATGACAAGAAAATCAACATAGATATGTATTTTTTGAAAGAAATATATTTCACTTGTCTAACACTATTGCTAAGGATATTACAATATAGCAGAGAGAAGTCTAACATGGAGACATTTTTTGACTTTTGTAAAGAAAAGGGTATCCAAATGCAAACCATTAATGGTGGAAGAATAAGTAAAAGAATTATACAAATCACTTTCGGATACATAATAAGCATAAGGAATGCATACAACTATCTATTTTTCAAATAAGAGTCTTACTAGAGGATTGATAAGAGACACACTTGAGGAGGCATGGACGAGAAGGAAAGAAAATGCAATGCACTTCAAAATATTTGGTCTTATTGCTTATAAGGTAGTTCTAGAGGAAAAATTGAGTAGATTTAATGACACGGGTAGTAAAATATAATTTGTTGGCTATTCTAACGAAGTAAGAGTATATAGGATTTTGGATCCTTGTACAAATTGAATTATTGGTAGCATGTGCCTAATAATAGATGGAAATTGAGATGTAAATCATCCTGTTTCAACCTCAAAAATGAATGATGGTTATAGGTTTGAAGATTTAAAACAACTAGCCTAAGAATAGATGGAAATTGAGATATAAATCATCATGTTTCAACCTCAAAAATGAATGATGGTTATAGGTTTGAAGATTTAAAACAACTATTATGTTAGGAGAATAGGTTTAGGTTTCTTATATGAACCTCATAGGGTGATGTTTAGGTTGTACATAAATCGATTTCAATCCATATGATATAGAGCATAAAGTAAATCTTGAAGGCGTGGATAAGGAATAATTTCCATAGGTGCGTGATGAGGAAATAAATGAAATTCCAAAAATATGAGGTATGTGAGTTGTACATCAATTTTCTTGTATTTTGTTGATTACTAATTTGTTTATTGGTTTGAAATTTGTTGAATCTTGGTTTGATAAAAAAGAATGTAAGAATGAGCAGAAGAAAACACTTATTGCTTCCATAACATCGCTGGAATTATTTAGGGAAATACCAACCTAGTATTGCAATATGGTTATTGGATTAACATAATGGATTAAAACAATCATAAAAATCAGACATAAGACATTGTAATTTGTAGGTAAGAAGGATGTTGTGGGTAGGAATCTATAGGTTATGGTAGGCTCCAGAGTCCTATTTTTAAGCATTGATAAATTATGTTATCAAGGTGTAGAAATGATCTAAAATGGAACTTGATAATGAAGGAATTCAACTAGATAAAGTAAACAATGCATGGGAGTATGACATTGTCTAAAAAGTCAAATAGTTGACTAGGATCATAATTTGACTACAATCTAAGTTAATTGAGAAAAATAGAATAGGAAAAGAATTGACTTAATATCCCTTTGAGTTACTCAATTGAGCATAATCCATTGAAAAGGAACATTCGTGGTTAGTAATGACAACGATGAATGCATGTTGATGGAGAACATTGATAGAAGACCTGATAGGTTCTAGTTATGTTTATTGATTATATGTTGATGATCCAAAAAGGATCTAGAGAAGACTAAGGATAACTCAGAACTCATAGAAGCAACTCAAGAAGATCAGAATGGTCTCAGCGGACAAAGAAAGGGCAAAAATTCAAAGTACTCAAAACTCAACGAAATTGGCATCATCGCGAAGAGTGCATCACAATATTTCCAATGGCATAAATGGATCGTCAAACAGAGTTACGGATCAAAAGATATTCATGGTCAAAGTTTTGGTCAATCTGGCCCAACCATCAGGGATGAGTCAGCATCTGTACTACTAATGTCAGCATCAATACAGATGATGTCATCATCTGTACAGTGTACGTGGTACATTTCATGCTGATGTAAGCATGATGTTAGCATGGTGAGGTGGAAGCACCAGAGGCTGCCATGTGTCACTCATTTTTGGCATTTTCAGGTCAACATGTGGACCAATGAGGAAGTGCCACGTGGAATTTTGTACAACCACATGGAATTTCATACGGGACGTGGCAGACATGTGGCATCCATACCATATGTGGCAGGATGATGTGGCAAAAAATCGATGTGGCAAGGTGACTCTACAGGTGGATGACATGGGCCAATGGTTTGCTGCCACATGGTCGAGTCATGGGCTGCCACATGGTAGTGGGAAAATTCCAAATGAGGGCCAGCTACCGAAAATCCAAAAATAAAAAAAGGGGTTGGCTAGCGCAAACCCCCAATCCACCAAAGTTAGTCATATTCCGTCATATCTGGTTGACAACAAACAATTCGCTAGCGAGATCGATAAACTTAGTGGAGGTTGTATTATGGTTAAAACATTAATCCAAAGGGAGGAAGCCCTCGGGATTGACCCCGAGACCTCCCCCAACATTTCGCCCTTAATATATATCGGCCAACCAACGGGCCAAACGGTCATGTTGGTTAATCTGCCCAACTTTTTAATTTAAAAACTGACCTTTTCTAATGCAAGGGGGAGGAAGGTGTGTGCACCAGTCCGTAGTAGGCATGGATTTCAATGCAAGAGTATTGTCATTAATGCAGGTTGCATGCATGGAAACTGAGACCGAATTTATCAAGGGGTTGAAAGTGATAGACTCAGATCGAGGGGTGGAGAAAGTCATTTTTGGGTAATTCAACGCCACGAATCGAGTGGTGTTGTTTGTTTTCTGATCTGAGCAAAGCTTTTGCAGCTTAATTCCAGAATGAGGTATACTTATGTATTTTTCCAAATTCTTTTGTTGAGTTAATAAAAAGGCCTACCCATTTGAGAGCAGGACCCGGAGACGTAGTCCACCAGGGATGAACTCCATTATCAAGTTTTTGTGTTCATGTTTGATGCTTATGTCTCTTCATTATTTAGTTATTTCTTCTTTATGGTGCTCTTCATTTTATTCTCATTTAACACAATTCTTTAATAAGTCACCTCGATAAAAAGATCCTGTATCATGTTGGTATAAGAGAAGTCATCTTTGACTTGAATTGTTGAGTGTGAATGCTTACTAGGGCCAAGCATAATCAGGGTGAAGGAACTCTTAAGACTTTCAATCCCGAAGTTGGTCATCCACCCCGAAGGAAGACAATGGTCGAAGAGGACAAGCATGATGAACAGGAGAAAAACTTCCATATGGTATTTTATTGCATGTTAGAAATGGTCGAATGAATGTATGGAGATTAAGAGAAGAGGATGAAGAAGAAAGGGAAGAAAAAGGAAGAACAAGCAGATGATAATGCTTCAGTGAATCAAGGGGTTGGAGGAGACCCTCTCGAGCTTCCATCTTCGCCATCAGGTTCTAGCTCTTCTTCCTCTGAGCATTCTCATCATTCTCATAATTCTAGCCATAAAATTTCTTTTAAGAAACCATTATTAAAGCTTGATGTAAAGTTTTATTTACCTGTGTTTAATGGAGATGCTAATCCTGAAAAGCTAGATAATTGGATCCAACAAGTTGAAGTATATTGTTGTGTTCAACAGATTGATGAAGAGGAAGCTAAAGTGCAATTGGCTTCTCTTCGGTTGGAAGGCATCGCTCTCGTATGGTGGGAGAGAAAACTTTAGGACAAAAGTAAGTGTGGTAATCTTCTTTCCTCATAGTTGGAATTTAAATCAGCGATAAGGAAGCAATTTTATCCATTGGGTTATTTACATAAAGCAATGATGGAATGGAAAACTTTAAGACAAAGTAAAGGTCAAAATATACAAAGTTTCACGGAAGAATTTAGGAATAAATCTCTTGCATTAAACATTCCTTTGGATTCTTATGAAACTTTAATGAAGTATATTGGTGCACTTCACAATTATATTCGTCATACTTTTCTATTGTTTAACCCCACTAGTCTTGACGAAGTTTGTGTGCAAGCCACTCACCTTGAGAGCAAGGGAAAGCATGTTCAAGAAGATCCCACAAAGAAACCTTCCAATCTCCCACATAATCAGTTTAAGAAGTTTAAAAGGAAGGACAAAAAGATTGCCATTGTAAAGAGAGAAGAATGAAAACCATCTTGCACTCATTGCAAAAAAAGTGGTCGTGATGATGAACATTGTTGGACACTACATCTAGAAAAGAGATCGGAACAGTTTGGTGGAAACGAGAAGACAAAGACCATTGCTACAATGCAACAAGATCTTGGTTCTGATTTAGGAGACGAAGGAAAGATCACAACGATTGGAGTACAAGGTAAAGATTCCCTTCATGCTAGTTCAAATTCCAATAATGAATCTCATGATGATGAAAGAAAGATGAATGAATTATTCCATATAAGAGTTGTATCTAAACACACTAAGATAGATACATCGTTTGATCTGGGTTCCCAAGTAAACTTTATATCTGAAGCACTTATCAAAAAGATGAGTCTTGAAACTAAACCGCATCCAAAGCCTTATCCTCTTGGTTGGGTATGTGACAAAGAAAAACTTAATGTCACCAAGAAATGTAGGGTCAAATTTGCTATTGCTTCAAAGTTGATTGATGAAGTGGATTTGGATGTTGTATCACTTGATATATGTGACATAGTGTTGGGGAGTCCTTATCTTTATGATAGAAAAGAAGTCTTCTTTCATCATGAGAACAAATATCACCTTACTAAGGGGGGAGTGGAATATATTGTTAGAGCCCACAGCATGAGGGTTAACACAACACTTGTGAGTTCAGGACAAATGAAGAGACTCATAAACACTAATAAGAGACATGTACTCATGGTCATAAGGGAAAAGGATGTCGGACCATCTGACACTTTCCAAGGATGTGATCCTTCTCATAAGAAATAATTAATTGATATTGTTTCTAAGTATGATGATATTTTCTAGGAACCAGATGGATTACCTCCTAAGAGGGAAATCCAACATGAAATACATCTTCAGTAGGATTCTCCTCTTCCTAATGTGGGAATGTACAGGATATCAGTTGTAGAGGTGACAAAGATCAAAAAGAAGGTACAAGGCTTATTGGATCACGGGGTCATCAAACCCAACTCATCTCCTTGTGGTTCTCTGATCGTGATGGTGCCAAAGAAGGATGGCACATGGAAAATGTGTGTCGATTACTGAGCCTTAAATAAAATCATGGTGAAAAATCTATACCCTCTTCCTCATATAGATTATTTACATGATCAATTAAAGAATGATGTTTATTTCACTAAGTTGGATTTTCCAGTGGATACCATCAGTTCAGGGTTGCAAAATGGGATGCATGGAAAATTGCCTTTAAGACCAAACAGGGATTGTTTGAGTGGTTAGTTATGTCGTTTGGGATTTGTAATGCTCTGACAACCTTCATGCGTGTGATGAATGATGTATCCAGACCATTTCTAGATGATTTTGTGATTGTATATTTAGATGATATTATTATATTTAGTAGGACTTGGGATGAACATGTAAGGCATGTAAATCAAGTATTGGATACTTTGCAAAGGGAAAATTTGTATGTAAAATTGTCCAAATGTGAATTTGGTAAGACTGCACTTGTATACTTAGGTCATATTGTAGGAGGAGGACAATTGAAAATTGATCCTTCCAAGATTGATGTAATTGT